>JAQQZU010023931.1:0-13014 GCA_030068025.1 Parauchenoglanis punctatus | reverse complement strand
TGAGACACACACACACACACACACACACACACACACACACACACACACACTCATTCACACACAAAAACTCTCTCTCTCTCTCACACACACACACACACAGACACTCACTCTCTCTATCACACACACACACACTCACACGCAAACACACACACACACACTCATTCACTCACTCACACATAAAAACACTCTCTCACACACACACACACTCACTCACTCACTCACTCACTCTCTCCGTCACTCTCTCTATCACACACACACACTCACACGCAAACACACACACACACACACACAAACTCACTCACTCTCTGTCACTCTCTCTATCACACACACACACACACACGCTCTCTCACTCACTCTCTCCGTCACTCTCTCTATCACGCACACACGCACACACGCACGCACACAAACTAAGTGGACAGTGTATTAGGTATACCTATCTAGGAGCATATTATGCATTTTTCAGAACAGAATTTGCTGGGCATGAATTTGTGCAGAAATGCTAACCATGTAGAAATAATTATGTATCTGCAATTTAAACAGCTGCAGGTTTGCTATGAACAGCCCTTTCCACATCAATGCAAAGCTAGTTGATGGATTTGAGAACAATGGGCACTGTGCAGTCCAGTGAAGCAATGAAAATTTGTCATCATGTTCCTTGCAAGATACAACATGGTGCAATGTCATGCTGAAAGCATGCATTCGAGAGTGGATAATCTGTAGCCATGAAGGAATGAACTTGGTCTATAATAACATTTTAATTTACTATGTCATTTAAATATTGTTTAAGGGGTATCAGGTGCATGTGCCAGGCAAACATTCCCTACACCAGCATGCTGTTGAAATTGATTGTACTTTTCACACCAAACTGGAATTTTAATGAACTCAGGTTGTTTTTGCCAAATTCTGATCCATCCATCAGCATGAGCATGAGTTTTGAAGCTTGATTTTAAGCAGCTTGTAGGCCACTCAAAACCAATAAGTGGTCTGTTCTTAGATGTCATTTCACATACCAGAGGTGACTGCAGATCTGATTTACCCATATCATCTTTAACCTAAAGATCTGGGTTTTTTTTGGTTTTTTTTGGTCTTTTCAAACCCCTCAAATGGATATTCATGAAAAAGTCATACCTGCACGTGTTTGCCAGTGGCTAGAAACAGTACATCTATTTTAAAGTCACTGCATCTTTTCAAACCGGCACTCATGCTACTTCACAGAGCAACTAAACACCCTTGAAATGCTAACTGCCCTTTTCAACATATGAGCTCAAATATGGCCCTAGTTGGAGATTGGAAACAAGTAATCTGGTGTTTTTCCTCTTCCCTGGTTCCAGTTTCATCTACCTGTTCCCAATGTAGCCTCAGATACCTGTTCTTGGCTGACTAGAGTGGAATCTTCTCTGTTTTAGCCCATTCTCTTAAAGATTTGATGTGTTATGTGTTCTGAGATGCCTTTCTGCTCACCATGGTTGTAAAATGTGGTTATTCGAGTTACTGTATCCTTCCTGTCAGCTCAGACCAGTTTGGCCATTCACTTCTGTCATCAACAAGGCATTTCCACTTGCAAAACTGCTGTCCACTAGATATTTTTTTTTCCCTTTCTTTTTTTTGCACCATTTTTTGTAAGCTGTTGCAACTGTTGTGCATGAAAATCTCAGGAGATCAGCAGCTTCTGAAATACTCACACCAGCCTGTCTGGCACTAATAACCATGCCACAGTCACAGAGAGCACATTCGGCCCTCATTTTGATCTTTGATGTGAAAATCACCTGAGGCTCTTGACCTGCACCTGCATGATTTTGTGTAATGCGCTGCTGCCACATAATTGGTTGATTCGATAACTGCATTAATGTTCAGATTTAGATGTCTTCCTTTTAAAGTGGATGGTGAGTGTATATTAAAATAGTGAGAAACTCCCCAAAATGTCTAACAGTGCAGGAACAAAGACATAAATGTTTTTTTTTCCAAGGAAGTTTTTTCAGAGAAAGTTATTAATATACATTAATATTACATGATGCCATTCTATTCTTGTTTGGTGTATTATAAAATATTTAGGTAAAATTGAAGTCCTAGAAAAGAAGAAATCAAAAAGAGTTCAAATAAAGAATACCCAGGCTTGGGGAGTAACGGAATACATGCAACGGCGTTATGTAATTAGGATACAAAAAAGGTAACTGTATTCCGATAAAGTTACAGAAAAAAGATGTAATCAGATTATTGATACTTTTAGTTAAAAATGGGGATTATTTACAGGATTACAATATTATGAAATGCATAAGGGCTGCAACAACTAATCAGCAAAATCAATAAAGCAAAATAGTTGCCAATAATCTCATTATTAGTTGATTTGCGTCATTAAACACTGCGTCACTTCATAAAACCATTTAAGTGAAATGGTGGAGAAGAAACATCAGTATGACTTTCTCTATGCTATGAAACTGCTGGCCTCATAATATAATATAACTTGTGTTTTAATGTGTTTAAATATTATCATTCATTTGTCGGAATGTGAGGAGAAGCGCGATGTTCCAGGTTGAACTGGCCAGAACAGCTTTGTTATATTTTGCAGCAACTAGCGAAGCTATTTTAATCAATTAGCTTAAAAAAATAAAAAGTTAAACTAGCCTATTTTTCCGACCCTGCCTTCGGTTCACAAGACGACCCCAGAAAGAATCGATTCACTAATGTCGGGTATTGAAAACTAAGAGTCAAATGCAAATCTTTGGAGTCGATTCCACACACTGAAAATGATTCACCTCACACGCGCACACAGCAAGCAAAATCGACTTAGCATCGGAGAGTTTCAGTGAGAGAAACAGGCAGCTGGTATTTATTTTAACTGTTTTTTTAATTTGTCTGTTCAAAATTTGAGCAAATAATAGTTTGGAATGCAGACACAGAGCTAAAAAAGGGTGGTAAGTGATTAAAAAAAGTGATCAGTAAACGATGTTCCTTGAGTGAGTCTGAGTGTTTATTCAGTAACATTCATATATAATGCTTATAATGCTTATAGCACTTAATAATATTCTCATGCTGTAACAGATTATCTAGATAAACGTCACCAACGTTGTAATTAGTGAACTGCTATTAAATGATATACTATATGCACATGTGCACACAACACTTCACGAGTCTCACATCACCACTCTGGTCTCGAGTGAAATCAAAGCTAATCTTAGTCACCAATTCATTATCATGGCCTCTGGTGAGAAAATGTATTCGCTGAGTAGAAATTTCACAGTTATTTTGTCTTTAAAGCAGAAAAGGGGAACAATATCACAGTACAGAACAAGTTCTGCCTTGCTAGAGAGAAATTCATATTAGAGAGAAAATGCAGTCATCATCCACATATTTAGTATTGAGGCAATCCAAAAGTAACAGAAAGTAATCAGTTACATTACTTTAATTTTGTGGTAATTAGATTAAGTTACTTACTACATTTTTAGAAGGTAATTGTAGAAGTAAATTGGTAGAAGTAATTGTATCGGAATACATTTTTAAAATAACCATCCCAACCTTGAGAATAACAGCTCTTTGGTATTTCCTCATGGTGATGGATGTAAAAATGTAAAATTATATTCGTACCCTAGAGTAACGGTAAATAGTAAAGGCAAGAATATGGACTCAGGGGGAAACATTCAAATTAATTTTAAACATTCTTGGAGGTGAAAATATTTTTTCCATAGCTCTACTTGAGGAAAATATGCTGTAAATGATTTTAAAGTGAAAAAATCGAATCATCCCAAAGCTCTCTCTCTCCCACTCTCTCTCTCACATGTGCACACACACACACACACCCAGACAGACAAGGCCCCTTACTGTTAGAGAATATTTTAACATTTTAATAATTTAATGCTGGATTATTAATTAACCGCATGTTAATGTAGCCATGCAGCATTACATTTTCATAAACCTTTTCCTCAGTGTTTCGTGTTTCAAGCCAACAGAGAATCTTCAGCTCAGGTGAAAAGTGAAGTGTTAGAGTGGAAGGTTATTGCAGGTAAGAGCAAAGAGGAATTAATGAGCTAATGAACCAGAACATTTGCAGTGGATACTTGCATTAATAACCCCTCAGAAAGGATTACATTCTTTTTGTCCGTTCATAAATTCATTGGTAATTGCTGAGCAAATTCAGAGCTCAGCATTTCTGAGATCTTAAAATTGACCGTCAAAAAATGATTTCAAATCCACATCTAAGATGGCTGAAGTTGTGTAACACATCAGAGAAGTGGCACATCAATACTTATTTATTTTGATGAGAGACATTTAGAGATAGTTTGTGTGCATGTGCAGTTATTTTGATATAGTATTAATGATTTGGATTTTATTAGAAGCTGTTTTAGGGAGTAAAAATTAGCCTAACTCTAAGTCTTGACTGTTGGTATAGCACTCAGGCATTCAGTGTAAAATTCAAGTGTTAATGTTGTCTTTGCAAGATCACATGAAGACAGGGAAAGGTCAAAAATGGGCAAGCAAACCAATGTCTAATTGATTTAGTGTAGAATCGTCTGATTTGAAAATGCTGTCAAGCCTGCATGCAACACACCCCTGGTAAACCAGTGACCTAAAAGATGATATTTTCTTATTGTTAAGAATCTATATATTGGTATCTGGATGTGTAGGAAGCAGCTGCAGGATCAAGCAAGGCTGGTGTTGGAGGAGAATCAGGTGCTCATAGAACAACTGGAACTGCAGCAGGATAAAGCCAAGGAGATGCATACCAAACACACACAAGAAGGTACGGGAGAGAGAGCGAGAGAGAGAGAGCGTGCAATCTGTTTGATCTCAAATAGTGTTGGAGCAGCTGTTTGATATTTTGAACACAGAACCAGAAAATCCAATGTTGTCCTTCATATTAGCATTTGAGGTTCTCTTTACTGGTTTAACGCTTTTAGGTTTTATTTAAAAAATGCATTATTGGCCTTTTTTTTATAGCTGTCTCAGGAGCCATCCCTTGTAGCCATGCCTTGATTTGAACTCTTTACATCTCTCTTTGCAGTGTGTAGAGTGTCAAAACAGGTCATGTTGTTGGAGGCTGAGAAGCAGAACCTGGAGACTGAGTTAGAGGTGGCACATAAAGAGCTCTGCATGCTGAAGGTGAAGCTTCAGAAAGCAAGTTCAGCCCTAGAGAACTCGGTCAGCCGTGTGGAATACACCACCACCACAGACAAACTCAAATGGTACATTTAAAAATTTTTAAAACACTATATATTAGGACCAAAATGGAGAAAATTATTAAAGTCAAAAAATATATTCTTTAGGTACAAATTCAGGAATTATTCACCCATTAAAGATGATTCTTTTAAAATGATGCATTTATCCTTTCAGCCAGCTACCTATCTATCATCTTGTCCTGGTAAGTCTGGGAGTTTGGAGCTTGGAGGGACTTTGTGGTGGCTTTAAGATTTGCAAACTTCCCTATTTTGCTCGACAGGCAAGGCAATCAGGCACCAGTCACAGACATATGGGGTGGAAAGCAGACAAATTAACTGTCACTTCAGCACTATGAGAGATTATAGATCAATCACCCTCAACTGGCTGAGCAGAGTGTAGAGCCCTTAAGCATGCAGGTCAACACTGATAGCAATTACAAATGGAAGAACGTGAGACACGTGCATCAGCTCTGGAATTATTGGCACCCTTTTAGAGACTGGGCTAAAATAATAAACGTTACATACAATGATTCAAATGTTTTTCTCTTGTCTACCTGTGGAACAGATTCAAATTTGCCATGAAGAAAAATGCCTTGGGACTGTTTTGTAGCAAGTCTGCTAGATTCTGATAAATATCAGGTTATGTTGGTCCAAAAAATTATTGCTTATTTCAGGAGGCTAAGACTTGTATATAGCTGGATCTTTTCAAAATCAACCCAGAAATGGCTATAGGAGCATAATATCAGTGCTCCGGATTTTCCTGACTGTGACTTGGTATGGTGTTTGGCCACCACAAGTTGCCAGAACAGCTTCAATGCACCTTGCTATAGATTCTCTCTGTCTCTGGAACTGTCTCTGGAACTGTCTCTGGAACTGTCTCTGGAACTGTCCTGGATGGATCACTCTAAAATAGGTGTTCAACTGAGTTGGATTTTGTGACTCTGTAGGGTATAGCATATGATTTACATCATTTTAATTTTTATTAATTCAAATATTCAGTGAACCCTCATGCCTTATGGATGGGGGTGGGCTTATCCTAAAAGAGACCCCTCCCATCAGGATAGAAATGGTTCATTATGGGATAAAGTTATCAGTCAGTCATTTAGTTTAATTTTCAGTGACCCTTTCCTCTAAGGGAATAAGTGGATACAAACCTTGGTCAAAAATGACCTAGGTGCCATTTAAAAAATGTCACCTGTCTGTGTTCTTATGCATTGTGTGTAGGAAGTTGGAAGAAGAGGAGAAGATGAAGTGTACCGAGGTAGAGGGGCTGCAGGGTCATGTGGCCACTCTGCAGGCTGAAAAAAAGTCTCTTCTATTAGAGAAAAATGACCTCAATGCACACATCAAACACCTGGAGAGCGAACACCAGCTGGCACGGCAAGCAAACAGGTGCACATGCCACTAATTCAACATACAATTTTAGAGATGTTTTCTCACAGATGTACTTTCTTTTGCAATGTAATCTGGCACTGCATATGAGAGGTTCCTTGTGGTTCATGTTGAGATGTTCTTTGTACATTATGTTTCAGACTTGATGTGGCTTCAAATGAGTTAAATCAGCGGTGTTAGAGAAAGCAGGATGCGCAGAACATGGAATGACTAATAATAAGATTGGAGCTGTTATCATATGTGTTAATATTCCTTGCTGCACTCTCTTTCTCTCTTTTTCAAACTTGCTGTCGCTCTGTAGAAAGGCTCAGAGGCGTATCGATCTTCTGAAGCAGCAGATTGAAGATTCTTTCGAGAAGGAGCTTGTTGCCCACCAGCACCTCACCAGGATTGTGATGCTTGCAGAGAAAACCACGAATGAGAGAGACCAACTTATACACATGGTAGTGAACACAAACATACCCACACACATGCACACAAACAAGCACAACTTGTAAGGAAGTAAACCTGTGCCCACCCTGTCACATACTGGTGCTAATATTAGAAGGCGTCACCAGACATTTTCACTGGCCAAAAAGGATTTATTTTCACTCTTGAGCCAGATTTTTAATGTAGGTTGTGTGCCCCTGCATACCTACTTAGAACAGACTTGAAATAACTTGTTTCTGGTTCAGGGATGCAGAATACCCTGAAATCTCTTGCCATTTCTAATCCAAAATGTTTAAAAATGAGAGAATAGTAATAACAAAAGATATTATATTCAGGTCAAGTACATGCTGCCTGATGTGATGCCAGTGCAAGATCCTGGCACTTTATACCACTGTGGCTCCTCTCAATACTGAACCTGATTGAATCATTCTGATTTTCTGCTTCTGCTTCTGCTAAATATTGCATTTCATAAAAACAGGTTATTTACAAAGTCTCACTTTTGCTTCAGTGGATAATCTCACCTCTTTAATCTAGATTTGTACCTAAGAACTGCTGCTGTAATCATCAGTGCTCATCCCAGGACTTCTGCTTACAACCGTTTGCCTGTATTCATCTACTATGCTACTACTACTGTACAGTAATGATTTATGATCCCACTATCTCATGTTGAAGAGTTGTGGTCTAAAGGTTAGAGAAGCAGGTTTGGGACCGAAAGTTCACTGGTTTGATTCCCTTGACCCTGTGTGCGTGCGTGTGTGCGTGTGTGCGTGCGTGCGTGTGTGTGTGTGGCACCTAACCTCCAACTGCTCCCTGGGCACTGCAGCATAGAGCTGCCCCTTCTCTGGGAATGTGTTCACTTTTCACTTGTGTGTGTTCACTGCTTGGATGGGTTAAATACCTTACTTGGTTCAAGGTATGCCATAATCATGTGGTTTAATGTTTAATCTCAGGGAGTTTTTCCTTGTCACTGTCAGCACTTGCTTATTAGGGATCTAAATCTACATCCAGATATTTGTAAAGCTGCTTTGTGACAATGTCAGTTGTTAAATAAATTTAATTAAATTGAATTTGAGGAAAAAAGTCAAATTTTGTATAAAAGTAAATGGAAGGTTCAAAAATTAATCAGCTGAAAGTCTTTTGGGGGGAAAATTTTTTTATTGTCTTTATCCACTTGAAACTTCTAAGAAAATAGTTTCTAACAGTTTCCGGTCATTTTTTATTCTTGGAAAATGAACTGTGGCCAGAGCCTCTACTGATTTCTGCTTGGTTTCCTCTACTACGCTTGAGTGACTAGAGGTCCTGGAAATGTAACTCACAGAGCTCTGTAATAAATCATGTCTCACTCAGTTCTCTGAACTGTATCTGCTGTCTAATAGCAATGTCTACCTGAGCAGGCACACACCACACAACAGACTACCAGTCATCAATCACGCCATCATTCTATCACTCTCGCTATCTATCTACCACAATGCATGTTCTGATATAAAATGTTTAGTTAAGGTTCCTTTAATTAATGTTATGTACAGCATTAGGTTACATCAATGAACCAAATCAAGTAAAGTGCAAACAGCTCTGTCTCGATGAGCAGTGTGTTAAACCTCTCACAAACTGATCTGGGACGAGGCAGACAGGTGGCCATTGTTTGGTTACGTAAGACACAATCAAGAGAGGCCAAGAGCCAATCAAGTTCAGACATTAGTAACTAGAATTCCAACATAAAGTGAATGTCAAGGCACTAAAGAGAGAGCTGAAATGTCTTCTTCAAAACCTATAGTTTCACTGTTTGTAGCTAAATAATGTGTTACTACAAGCTATAAAACATGTTAGTTTGTTTTAAGTGTTTCTAATATTTTCTTGTAATAAACGTTTGACAAAAACAGTGTATCATTTTTTTGTTTTTTTTTTAGCTGAGGGTAGGCCAAAATTTCTGGCCTGTAGTGTATATCGTGACTTTGAGGGCTTTTTTTTTAAATTTTTTAAACATTTGATTACATTCAACTTTATTGTCATTGTGCAGAGTGCAGGTACAAAGCCAATGAAATGCAGTTAGCATCTAACTAGAAGTGCAAAATGCAGTCAGTCTGATATAATACAAAATACAGTGAAAAGTCAGTCTGAGCAGCAGCACTGTGAATATAGACAGTTATTTATATATACAGTAAAGTTACTGGATAAGTGGAATAGGCTGTGCAACAATGTAAGTGGTCCATTCTGTACAAATCATTAGTTGTGCAAATGGCATGTTAAAGTACTCACAATGCAGGATGTGTGCAGTGATACTAGCAGAGTGGTGGTGTGGAATTCAGCATTGTTAGCGCTTTAGGGAAGAAGCCCCATCCTGAGCCTGCTTGTGTGGGAGCGGAAGTCAGATGGGAGGAGCGAGAAGAGTTAATGGTTTTGGCCAAGCATCTCTTGTGATAAATGTACTTCATGGAAGGTAATTGAGTGCCGGGAATCCGTTGGGAAATTTTCATCACCCATTGGGATGCTTTACAGTCTGATATGGAGCAATTGCCACACCATACTAAAATGCATTTTGTGAATATGCTCTCAGTGGTAGAGTGGTAGAAGTAGACCAGTATCCTGGGACAGGAGCAAGCTTTCTTATGGCTCCGTAGAAAGTAAAGACACTTTTGCACCTTTTTTTTTTTTTTTTTTACCAAAGTGGAGGAGTTTAGAGGCTAGGTGAGATACCAAGGAACTTGAAGCTTGGCACATGCTCTATGACAGCTCTGCTAATGCAGAAGGGAGTGTGTGAATGGCTTCTTACCGGCCTGAGGTCCATGATCTCTTTGGATTTCTGTGTGTTAAGCAGCGGGTTGTTATTGTCACACCATGTAGCAATAGGAGAGATTCTCTAACTTAACAGACTGGGGTGTGTTAGTCAGAAAGTCCAGATTCCAATTGCAAAGGGATGTGCTAATACCAAGCTGGCTAAGCTTGGAGATCAGCTTGGAGGGGATCACAGCGTTAAATGCTGCAGTAAGATCATTGAACAGCATTCTGATATACGAGTTGTGATAATCCAGGTGGGTCAGAGCAGAATGGATTGCTGTGGAGATGGCCTGTTGCTGCAGTTAGCGAACCTATGTGGGTCCGTTGTGGCAGGTAAGCAGGATTTCAAGTGTGACAGATCCAGTCCCTCGAAGCAATGATGTGGGTGAGTGCAGCAGGGCAGATGTCATTGAGGGCTATAGCAGAGGAGTGCTTTGGCACTGGCACAATGGAGGCAGTCTTGAAGCTGGTAGGGACAATTGCCTTGGTCAGGGACGGGTTGGAAATGTTTGTAAAGACCCTGGCCACCTCTCTGCACAAGCTCTAAGCACATGTTCAGGTATTCCATCTGGACCAGCTGCCTTACGTACATTCACTCTGCTCAGAGTATAGCAAACTTCTGAGATGGAGAAAGTGAGAGGCTGCTCATCAGATGGAGGTTCTGCCTTGATGATGACCTCTTTATTTCCCCGATCAAGCATAAAAGTAATTCATTGCTTGTCGGGGAGGGAAGCCGAGTCGGATGGTGGTACTGTGCTGGGTGGTTTGAGGTTGGTGATAGTCCGTATCCCTTGCCACATGCGTCGGGGGTCAGAGGAGTTCTAGTACATGTTAATCAGACAGCCTGTTGTGGCTTGGGCAGCAAACACATTTCAGTCTGTGTGCTGGAATTTATGCTGCAGAATGGAATCAGCACCCTCAATCCAAACCTCAAGATTGGTTTGAGAGTGCTCAAACCAATTGACAAAGTTACTAACAAGTTAAGGAAATAATAATAATAATAATAATAATAGTAATAATATAGATCATTCTTCATATCTGTGCTGATTTCTTTTCCATACAGTAGCTTCTATATAGCCTCGTCAGAATGTCTTCTAGATAGCGGGTGAAGGTTATAAACATTTACAACATTCATATACAACCTTTGAAGATGTATGTGTGTATATGAATGCCAATGTCTACCTTATTTATATTCACAGACCTTTAAAGACTGTGGCCAAAAGTATGTGGACATCTGGCCATCACAACCATATGTGCTTTCAGAACAGCTCGTTCCAGATGTAGTCCTTCCTACATGTAGTTGTAGTTATAATAACCTCTATTCTTCACATATGGATTTAAAGGCATACCCATATACAATGTATGGTCAAAAGTGTTGGGATGCCTGACCATTACACCAACTGGGACTTTAATGACGTTCAAATACACAAATTTAATATGGAGTTGGTCCCCCCTTTGCAGCGATTAACAGCTTCCACTCTTCTTGGAAGGCTTTCACAGTGTTTCTGTGGGAATTTGTGCTCAGTCATTCTGTAGACCATATATGAGGTCAGCACTGATGTTGGACGAGAAGGCCTGGCTCACAATCTCCGTTCGATGGGGTTGAGGTCAGGGCACTGTGCAGGCCAGTCAAGTTCTTCCACACCAAACTCATCAAACCATGTCTTTATGGACCTTAATTTGTGCAGTGGGACACAGTCATACTGGAAAAGAAAAGGGCCTTCCCCAAATTGTGTCCACAACGTTCAAAAAGTCCAAAATGGCTTAGTATGCTGGAGGATTAAGATTGCCCTTCACTGGAAGAAAGGGGCCTAGCCCAAACCCTGAAAAATAGCCCCACACCAGGGGAGACAGCCCCTCCACCAAACCTCACAGTTGGCACAATGCAGTCAGGCAGGTAATGTTCTCCCGGCATGTGCCAAACCCAGACTGAACGCCCATCTGACTGCCAAACAGTGAAGCGTAATTCGTCATTCCATAGAACATGTTTCCACTGCTCCACAGTCCAGTGATGATGTGCTTTACACCACTCCATCCCGCGTATGGCATTGGACTTGGTGATGTGAGGCCTGCATGCAGCAGCTCACCCGTGAAAACCCATTCCATGAAGCTCCCACCTCACAGTTATTGTGGTTACATTAATGCCAGTGGAAGTTTGGAACTCTTCAGCTATGGAATCAGCAGAATGTTACGCACCATGGACCATAGTAATCACTGACCCTGCCCTATGACTTTACATGGTTTTCCACTTTGTGGCTTCGAGTTGCTGTTGTTCCTCCTAAACACTTGCCACTTACTTCCACTTGCCAATAATTTCACTTACAGTTGACCATGAATGAAATTTCACGAACCATCTTATTGCAAAGGTGGCATTATAACACAGTATCACATTTGAAGTCACTGAGTTCTTCAGAATGACCCATTTTGTTTCACAAATCTTGCTTTGTAAATGGAGACTTCATGGCTAGGTACTTGATTTTATACACCTGTGGCAATGGGGCTGATTGAAACACCTGAATTAAATAATTAAGAATTCAATAATCCAAATTCTTTAGTCCATATAGTGTATATTCTTTTATCGTCTTAACGAGACCGACTCAGAGCTGCCCTTATTTTTATGACTGAATGACACACACACTCACACACGTTATGCACTCAAAGACGTGATCTGCAGACAGATCTTATTGAAAATCACATTCCTGCAGAGGCAGCACGTACCTAATTTGATCAGCTAATGAGGTTATATTATGCTGAATTTATTAGATTGTATTTGATCATTAGTCTTGACATCCCAGTTAATGCAATTAAACCATCTTGAATTTACCACAGAACACTGTATGTACAGAAACAATGCATGCTATCACTTTCATTCTCTTTAGTTTTTTCTCATTAGGTAACTCGATATTAACTCGCCATTAAACAGCAATCATTATATCAATGTATAAATAGACTCACTGTGCTAAAGCTTTAACTGAAGCTGCCTTATTCATCTTATTTGTTTTTATTGCAAACTCCCTTTCTTTCTTTTTCTTTCCTTTCCTGCTGACCTGCAACTTTTGCCCAACCTTGTTTGTATTTTTCCCTACTCTTCTAATTTAGCTTTAACTGTTTGTCTCGTATTCACTCCTGCATTCCTCTCTCTCTGTCTCTCTCTCTCTCGCTCTGTCTGTCTGTCTCTCTCTCTCTCTCTGTCTCTCTCTCTCTCTCTCTGTCTCTCTCTCTCTCTCTGTCTCTCTCTCTCTCTCTCTCTCTCTCTCTCTCTCTCTCT
>JAQQZU010023930.1:5000-13016 GCA_030068025.1 Parauchenoglanis punctatus | reverse complement strand
AAAATACAGTAAACAGCCCTATAGAACAACTATAGTAATCCATATTAACAAGGTACACGTGTTCACTGAAAAGCATTTTTACACTTTTTTGTTTACCACATAATTCAGTATATGCCATAGGCATTGCTTCATAGTTTTAATGTATTCAGTAATGTTTTACAATGTAGAAAGCAAAAAAAAATAAAGACAAACCTATGAAAAAGAGTAGGTGTGTCCAAACTTTTGACTGGTATTGTATATATATATATATATATATATATATATATCGTTGCAGTTTAAAGTGCAGAATCAATCTTACATTCTTTTGATGTTTAGGTCATGTTACCAATTAGGTCATATCACCATAGGTATTAATCAACATCATCCTCAACGATAACAACAACATCACAATATCCCATGACAGATAAAAATGAATGACTAGTATGTTAACATTGTGGATAACTTTAACTGTTGGGGTGCTTTTATGTGGTAGTAGTTTTACAGCTAATTCTGAATATATTTTTAAAAGGTATTCATATATGTATTCATTGAAAAGCTAAAAGGTTTTCTGTAAGTATCTGTAATATGTAAGTAAAGCTACACTGAAGCTCACATAGCTATAAAAATCTTTATTGAAGTAAAGAATAGAAAAATAAAGCTGTCCAGGACCACCAAAATAGCAGAGAAGATTACAGAGAAACCACTGAGACAGCTATCTGGGATTAATGATGGATTTAAGGGGCAGAAAGCTGAGTAGATTCAAAGAGATCCTTCCCATCTTTTAGTGAATGTGGAGGTGTTATAGGAAGTACATAACTACACCGAATATTTTTAGGAACTCTTTAATTCCACTAACTGCTGCTCTGATCAATTCTTAATTTAAATTGTGTATGTATTTATAATGTATCTGTTTATGTGTATTTAATAAATGCATTTTATAACCCCAATTAAAATAATGAATTTCTCATAATGTTAGGGCTAAAAAAAAAACACTAATATTTTCATCACTGATATTTTTCTCTCTTACAGGGGGACACCACAAAAACACAAAAAGCGCTTGACTAAATAAGAAATGGCCACACATCATTTCCAACATCTTCTCTGCCTTTTGGTTCTGCATCTCATTTCTCAAGGTACAAAACACAAATTTGTAGATCTATTAGATTAAGAATTTAACATGAGACACAGAAGAAAGCTAAATGCACCAAATGTGACCTAACAGATAGAAGGAACCAAAAGAATACATATAGCTACTGGAGACTCTTAAATGTTAAATAAACAAATCCTTAAAGAAAACTATTTTTTAAAAAATGTTTATTAATCTGTTTATGTTGCGTGTCCACCATACAACTCCCTGTAAATGAGCTGTTACTATATAAATGATAATGTATTAGAACGAGCGCAATGGTAGCTCCACTTTTGTCAGAGCGCTGTTTTAGAGAATCAATCTTCTGACTACTAAGAATGCATATTTTACAGTACATTGGAATAAGATAAGATAAGATAAGATAAGATAAGAAAAATCTTTATTGTCATTGTCACTTTTACAAGGAACAATGAAATTAATTGTGCATCTCATTGTGAGGCATAAGATTAAAAGACTAGAAGAGAGAGGAATAATAACAAAAGTGAAAAAATAAAAATACTCTGCAGATGTATACAAAATTGCACTTGTTATATATACATATTGCACTGGTTATCCATACAATTGACCTAAGGTCTGTATTGCACATTGAATGAATATAATGTAAAGTGGTTACTGTAAATTCAGAGCCATGATTGCTCTTGGGTAAAAACTATTCTTAAATAACACTTCTTCAGTTGATGGTTCAATGAGTTATGGCTTCTGGTAAATTCTTTTCATTTTCAATATTTCAGCCCCAGGGCAGAAGTTAATCAGTTACCACACCTTAGCACAATTCTCAAACATCTTGGGAAATAAAGTAAAGTTATTAGTCTAAACCTCATTAGTGCATTATGTCAGCACATCTTTAAACATAGACCCCAAGTTATTTACTTCCATATTGACAAAGTTTCTGAAAACAAATCTGCACTGGAAAAGCTCTCTGGCCATCACAGTGCTTGATTTGAATAGCACTGGGGGTGTATAGTGTGTTTGAAGGCTTAATGAACACCCAAGCTACTTTGGGCTGAGGTTTTTGCCTCGAGGCAGAGCTGTGAACAAGCATGAAGTCTACTTTGAAATGATAATACCATGAAAAGAAACGAATAAGTTTGACTGCATTCTTCTTGAGAGGCAATAAACTGCCAGCATATTGTGATCTGAATTATTGAACCAACAGGAGTGAAATACATTTTCATATGAACTGGAATTGCATAATTTCTTGGGAGTGTGAATGCTAATGGCTGTATATGGGTATAAAGCTACTCTGCACTGATTGGTGGTGTGGCATACTCTTCATCCTCATGTGCTCGAGCATCCTCATTGGACCCTAGTATCAGTGAACCTTTCTTTAGTCAAGGCCAAGAATGTTTCAACAGCTCATGATGACAATACATAATTAAATATCTATTCTGGTTAAGAAAAAATAAAATCCCTCTCTTGATGCTGTTTAGGTGACATTACAGCAAAGGCTACAAAGGCTATATATTACTATTCAAAGGCCATTTAACAAGCTTAAGACACTAAAGAGTCTCATTAATCAGGAACTGGTGCAGTCATTAGTCAATACCTTTATTACCTTATTACCTAATTAGAACTGGTGAATAATCAGTCATTAGCCAATACCTTTTTGAGGGTGGAAACTGGAATGTTTCTTGGAAAGAAGCCAAGCAAATAGTTCAGTAATTACATGAATAATGACTCCAGAAGGGTGGATGAGGCGGAGATTAAATTGTATTTTGACACCTGGTATAAAAATAACCCAAATGTATTTTCCAAGTCCATTTTACACCTTCACCTCACCAGAATGGAGCATGATTGAGAAAATGTAGAATATTGAGGGGGAGGTTGGGCTCATTTTTAGAACTGGAATTCTAGGTGAATTCTGCTTAGTGTGAAATAGACTTGCTTAGAGAGGCAGCTAGAGTTGAAGTTTACACAGTAGGGAGGAGAGAAAGAGAGCAACTATTAAGTATCTAGTTAGCTTATAGGAAGATAAACAAAATCAAAAGGGACTTGAATATTGTCTTGATATTTCAAGTAGTACTATATGACATCCTGTGGCGTTATTTTTCTTCCATGTGTATGTAGCCTCAAGATCATATCATCCAACTCACAGGCTAAGAAAAGTATGATAAAAATGAAAGATCATTACCAGCCATGTGAAATTAAATGGCCAGTCAACAACCAAGACACTGTTTTTGCTTAGTGCTGGATAAAAGTGAATCAGTCACTTTGCTGTGAATCCCTTTCTTCTCTGATTATTCCTTTAGTAATTGGAAAATTCTTTCTGTCTTTCTCTTTCTTTTCCATGATCTTTGTCTCTGACTCTTCCCAGGAAACAGTTACTTCATGAAAGATTCCAAGGCCGTCCTGCAGGCACTTACAGACCGCTGGACCCTGCAGGAAAACCAGCGCATCCCACAGCTCTTCCAGATGACTGTGTGCATGGATGTACGCTTGATGACTGCAGGAAAGTGGATGGCCTTTAGCTACACAACGCCTCACTCACCGTACTATGACCTAGCACTGCAGGGTGACAGCAATGCACTGTACGTCTGGCTCCTGGGTGTGCAACACCGCTTTCCTTTGCAGCTGGCGCTGGAACGTTGGCACCGTCTGTGTCTTGCCATTGACTACTTACATAACAGCTTCAGCCTGACCACCAGCAGCAGTCAGGATGTGTTCAAGCGTACAATAATTGCTAATTCCATGGGACCCAATGGCAAACTACAGCTGGGATTTCATCCTTGGGACATCTTATCAGGAACCAGTATGGCCACCTTGGAGCTCTACCTGTTCAGAATGTGGGGAGATGTGAGTGAACATGCGACATGTGAGGATGGCACGATTGTAGGATGGGACTCAAGCATGTGGAGAATCAATAGAGCCCAGGCTCGAGTCCAGGACAACACACTTTCCTGCAGCAATCACAATAAGTGGGAAGGTATGTTAAGGGTCACTTGAGTGTGAGTGTAGTAAAGCCCATGTTGCATAGAGATTGGGATGGAGACTGGTGGCTCCTGGGTTGCAGGGGCCCTTTGCATCAGTGTTTAAAGGAATCTGTTAATACTGTGTTTGCTGATTCTGCCTTATGCCTCATATAACATTCATATAATACCATACACCTTTGTTGAGTTTGTCTCTATGTTTCTATCTAACCTGCATTTAAAATCCAATTCCCTTTTTTAATCACACAGAAGGCACTTCTACAAGAAGAGGTACCCGTTCTGCTACTAACAAAGGAGTTACAATTAGAAATGGCTCCTCCAAGGTCACTATGAGAAAAGGTAGCCATAGTTCAACTTTGAATCATTCTACTACCACCAAAGCTGTTACAACTATTCATGGTTCCACCAAGGGAACTACAGCAAATGCTACCAGTATTAGGGCTTCTTTACCTTCTACTTTCAAAGGAGTTACAGTAACTAATGCCACCACCAAAGGTATTAAAGGTACTTCCAGTACCATTAATACTACATCTGCTGGATTGAACCTATTTTCTCTTTCATCATCGCGTTATTCTTCCTCTTCAAAAACAAACATCAAACCTGACTCCATTACTACTGCTCGGTCCAAACCACAAGTCCCCAATAATACCACATCAACAGCTTCAACTGTGCCAGTTCCTGATGCTGCTACATCAACCCCTAGCTCATTCCTGCAAGCAGCTAAATCTTCAGCTTGGTTTATAGGTAAGTTTTTTGTTTTACTCAAAATGATTCCGAGGGGCTTCATATTTGTGCAGACACAACTTAGATAAGCATAACTTAGTTCATTTGGTTGAGCCAAGAAAGGCCTTTTTTATGGTCAGAAATAAAAGTACCTTATGTTACATAAGAGGAATGTAACATTTAAAGTCTGCCAGTAGTTGTAAACCAATTATGTTATTGCCTTTCAAGAACCAATATTACCATGGATGCTAGGCTAACTTAAACAATTCTTTAAAATATTACAATCATGCCACTCTTCACCAGGTTACCACCAGTGGCCACAAAAATATTAAGAACATGCTCCGTATTTTTGTAATTATGTAGATTTCTCTCATAGATTTATTAATGGTAGAAATAGCCAACTAGCTGACTTAAACTGAAAAATGCATTTTCTATCATCTTGAGAGTATAATGGAATGCACGATCAATTGGGTAACTTTATTGTACTTAGTTTTTAGTTTGCGGCTTTGCTTCAAGTCAGGGACAAAGGACAGTTTTGGCTTTGTGTTGGACTGAAGTGGTTGTATTTTTCCTAAAATATATTGTTGTTTTTGCACTCCTGGCTGGCACACTCCTGGGTGACTGCCTGACCTGGCACAAAGAAAGATTCAAAACACTGACGATTTTTTGTTTGTTTTCGCACCATTCCAGAGCCATTTGTTTTGAAGTGCAACTATTCCCAGTTATGCAGTAACAAAAGTAAGCAAGAAAACTGTTTTTACTGCTAATTTTACTATTGTTCTTTATATTTTTGTATTGTTCTATATATGTTCTTCTTTTTCTGTTATTCCTTTATATTCTCTCTCGGTAGCATCATATTACTGGATGTTTGTCAATGTTGAGGTAGAAGGAGGCAATAAAAGTATAGAAGATATCCGGGCCTGGGTATGTACATGCATACTGTATTTACTATAATAATGTTCTGTAATTTATTTTGAATAAAAATTGTAAGAGTATAAAATATATCACATGATTGAACTGGAAAATATCTCAAATTTGATCTGATGCTGATCCATCGTTTAAGGACAGTATGGAACCTGATACCAAAATCGAGTATTGTATCAGCATATAGACCAAAGAGACACTCTAGTCCTACTTTGTAGCCCATCTGATGCTATGTAAAATGCATTGGCACCCCTCTTCCCCATTCACCAATAGAAATGGCCCACTTAGCTGATCTGCTTGGGATTTTCCTCTCTATGTGTGTAGCAATACAATGATTTGGAACAATGAATTAAATTTAGGAAGGTAGTTTAAATGAGTCAATGCAACAATTATAAATTTTACTACTATTTTACATTTGATTATAAATTGTGTATTATCACAACTGGTTTGTGTAATGTGTAAATAATTTAGTAATAATTAAATAATTTTAAAATTAAATCAAATCATATTGTATCTGATTTTCTCACCTCGTATCATAGCAGATTCAGTATGATGGAATTGTTACCTTATGCATCGAAAACATATCGTGTGGAAGCCTGAGATTTACTCCCCTATTGTTCAACAAGTGGTGCTGGTATGCGTGTGTTGTTGTTGTTGTTTCTGTTGCTAAGGTGTAATTGCTTGCATACAGCTTGGCTTACATGACATATTACCGGGATTTCCAAGCCATTCAATAGTGGGACACAACAAACTAAACACATTAATGCATGCAATAAACTATAGATATCACATAAATTTCAAACCATTATTACCACCAATGAGAAAATATACTTAGAAAAATTTCTTACACCTGACAAAAATCAGTAAGATATGACCAGAATACGTTATTGGCTTCTACATGTCTACATTCATTGTCACTGACATGAAACAAGATAAAACATTAATTTGGAATTAATTAATTGGAATTTCTATCTCTCTTTATATCAGTTCTCAGATCTTTTCAGTACCCATACATGTGATGTTTTGCAAGGAATGGAAAATTCATCAACCACATATGCAAATGAGAGGCCTAGTGCAACTAAAACTAACACAGATAATATTTACACTTCGTGCCAAAATAGTTTCACTGCCACATTCCAGGTAAGAGTTCAGATCTTGTATAAGCAATTACTGGAAGATATTACAGTAATTTAAAAGTAAAGCTATTGTAGTAATCTATGATTACTGGACTCAATTACTGTAATTATTCAATTTAATATCTAATATCATAGTGTCATATACTTTTATTCATTACAGAGCATTAACCTGGAATGTGAAGATAAGGTGAATTTTATGTAAGTTTCAAATATTCTACTAAAAGTACACATGAATGGGAATTTTTACTCTTGCCTTTTTTATTTTATTTTAATAAATAATTTATTTTGTTGTTTAAAAATTAATAAATAAACCAGTGTTGTTTCCTCCATCACAGAAGAACTACTTGCACAGTGCTGCTACAGCTAAGCCAGCCCATAGACCCGTGTTCTATCCGGCAGCTCCTATCTCAGGAAAGCAGCAATAGCACTTTACGAGCTCAACTAATTGGGGAGGCTGTGAGAGTGGGTGAGTGAACTAGAGCAAACCAGGTTTTATTTTGATTGATGAAGTTTATGAAATAGGTCTGGATAAAAATTGATAAATCATCTTCATCTACAATTTTCTGTGTAGGAAATGATCTGTGTTTGAACAAGGCCACGCTGCCACCTGGAGTTGGTGTTTTGCGTTGCAGCAGTTCCTCTTTTTTCTTCCCTGACGTTTGCCTGGAAGAGATACTGAATGTCACATGGTATGTTCCCATATTTACTCATTTTTTTGGAAAAAAATATGATATTTTGGCTTGTTTAGAAGTGTAAACTTTTCCTAAGACCTTCTGCATTATGGGTGGTATATAGAGCACTCATGTATAGAGAGTAGGAACCATACAATTAGAATTTAAAAGCTTTAATCTGGATTTCCCTGTTATTACTTTGTGTTTGTATCACACTCCCTGAAATAGAATTTTGAACTGAAAAGACATCTAAAACGGTTGATTTGGAAACGGTTTTATGCCACTTTGTCTTGATATGTAAAGAGAACAACTAGGTTTGTGGAATATGACCAAAATCTCATATCTCGATACATATAACAATACATATCACAATATTGCACATTATTATAAATTCAAAGAATAAACAAAAAATAAACAAACATGATTTTTATTAAAAAATCAGGAATGTGGTATTTTCAGATTACAAAAACATCAGAAAAGGGTTCAATAATATGTAAAAACCTGGTATT
>JAQQZU010023929.1:0-13016 GCA_030068025.1 Parauchenoglanis punctatus | reverse complement strand
GTCCAATTTATTGTCCAAAGAACATACGTTAGAAAGTATTATTGTTGGTAGGGGGGGTCGGCTAGGATTAGCTCTTAGCCTCGCGCGGACCCCCGCCCGCTTGCCGCGCTTCCGCTTCCTAGCACACCGCTTACGGCGGACGCTCCCCCGGCCCCCAGCATCTAGTGACGCTGGGGACTGGAGGCCTGGTCTCCATAGCAACCTGAGGACGCGAAGCGTTTCCAAAAGGCCGTCCCGCAGGACAAAATTATTTGATAATTTCTTTATATCCAGTAATGTTTCTCGTTGGTAGACATAAACACCGTTTGTTTTGGTGTCAATGTGCCGTCGGAGTTACACCAAGAAAACAAAATAAAAACAGAAAAACACGATTTTAAAAACAAAAAAGCACAATTTCGGATCCGGAGGGGCCGCTGCGTGCATACGGTTGTGCCGCACACGTCACTTTTGCAAGGCACTGGATATTTGGGGTTGGGGGAAATTAGAGGTTGGGAGGTATTTATTTTTCAGTTTATTGAGCACTCATGGGGGATGGGCATGTAGCAGACAGGGAGCAATTATATTTGGGCTTTGGGGGAATTTTTGGGTTTTATGGAAATTAGCTGGCATTTATGGTATTTATGCATGTCAGTATTTGACATTTTTTATGAAAGCATTCCCCACAATTTTCACCATCTCTGGTGCCTGACAGAAAGTGGACAAAGGATAATTCTGGGGAGAAAGGCCTGTCATGCCAAAGTGCAGGCCCACATATCTGCACTCTGTAAGTGTGTGTAGGCAGGTTTTTTATCTTGGTCTGGACCATATATATGGAAGTATAAGGATTTTATATTAAAATATTCTGTTGAAAAAGTGAATTCAAACAATGTTCAACCAGGATTGAACATGATAATTTTCATCATTGTAGCTTGGGAATTGAATGAATTACAGCAATTTAAATAAAGTCCCATTGAAGTAAATGGAGAAAAAACTGAATGAAAACTGTCAGGACTTGTTCCTCATGGCACACGCGTGTGCGCCCGATGGACTCAGCCACTTGCGTAGTGCTTCTGATGACTCCATTGCGCGCAGCACGGAAACGGAGGACTACAGCTCTCATGTAATCTGTAATTGGATGCATCTGCATTCAATCCATGGACAAGCAGCCGGTGTTTTAAAAGGACTCTCAGTTGCGCTTCGAGTTTTGCAAAGCATTAGACTAGATACCGTGTTGTCTGCCGAGCGAAATATAACGTGTTTGTTTACCTGTGTTTCGGACTCTGCTTGTGTATTTGTTCTCTGTTTTTTTGGATAATCTTTGATGACATGTTTGCCAATCGACTGACCTAGTTTCAGTTATTGGATTACTCTCTTGCCTGCCATTTATGTACCTCTGTCTGCCTCGGGTGTTGAATAAACATCATGAGTTTTACTATGCCGACTCCTCATCTGCGCATGTGTCCTGCCACACCACGAAACCCTGACAAAAATAAGTAAACAAGCAAGAGAATGGAATTTTTTCCCCAAAAGGCTTAGAGTAACACTTCTTCGGATCAGACTGGACATGGTTGGTGTCAATATCTTGAACTGCATGAAGACGATAAAAATAATAATAATAATAATAATAACAACAACAACAACAACAATTAGTGTGTTGCTTCCACAACACAGTAGACTAGATGTAATGTGTTGTGACAAGTTTTCACATAAGTACACACACACACACACACACACACCCCCACATCATAATTCCAGCAGGTGTATTTATATTTTTGGTTTTGGTAAATTAACAGTTAGGAAGGTCATTTATGTTTGGGTTTAGGGCAATTAGAAGTCACTGGTATATTTATTGTTTGGTTTTAAGGAAATTAGCAGGCAGGAAATTATTTATATTTGGGTTTCAAGCAATTAAGGGTCAAATGGGTATTTACATTTTTGGTGTTGGGGCAATTCGCAGGCAAAAGTCACATACTCTATATGGACAAAACTTTGCGGACGCCTAACTATAACACTCATATGTGCTTGCTGAACATCTCATTCTAGATTTAGTCCCCCTTTGCTGTTATAATAACATTTTGTTCATTCAGCCACATGAGCATTAATGAGGACATACATTGATGTCAGATGAGGAATCCTGAGGTGCAGTCTGTGTTCCAGTTCATCCCAAAGGTGTTCAGTGTGGTTGAGGTCAGGGTTCTGTGAAGGCCACTCGATTTCTTCCACATCAGCCTTGGCAAACGATGAAGTGTTACAGTGCACATGGGCACTGTAAAGCTGAAACAACACGGTTCCAATGAAGGGAAATTGTAATGCTATAGTATACAATGACATCCTGAACAATTGTGTGCTTCTAACTTCGTGGCAACACTTTGAGAAAGGTGTTATACTGGTGTCATGGTCAGGGGTCCACAAACTTTTGCCCATTTAGTGTACTTTATATTCATATTTTATATTTATATTTTAAATTATATATTTTCATTTGGGGGAATTACAGGTTATGTG
Source organism: Parauchenoglanis punctatus (assembly GCA_030068025.1). Taxonomy (NCBI): domain Eukaryota; kingdom Metazoa; phylum Chordata; class Actinopteri; order Siluriformes; family Auchenoglanididae; genus Parauchenoglanis; species Parauchenoglanis punctatus. Next base: position 10,535 of record JAQQZU010023929.1, on the reverse strand, counting down.
GATTTTTATTGCTTGTTTGAGCGATTTGACATTCAGGAGTATATTTATTTGGGGTTTTGGGTGCATTTAGCAGTCTAGCATGGAATTTATGTGTGTAGGGTGATTAAGCAGTGATTATTTTTTTATATTTGGGGTTTGCAGCAATTAGATTAAAAAGTTAGGAGGGCATTTATCTTTGGGATTTGGGTGCATTTAACAGTGTTGTGGAATTTCTGTGTTTGGGAAAGATGTGTCAGTGGGCATTTATATTTGAACTTAGGTTCTGAAGCTCTTCAAACATATACTTGGCCCAAACCATTCCAGAAGCATGTCAGGTGTTGAATAATTGACACATTTGTCATATCAGCCAGCACAACCTTTCCTATGTTGCTAAATGTAAAGAAGTTTCAGGTTTAAGTATCATTCTCAACTTTCTTCCGACCATTCTACACAAGCTGGGGTTGTCTCTCTGTGGCATTCCCTTGCTTAGAGTAAGCAATTTTTCCATCTACCTGGTGGTTCACAACACCTTGTGGGGAAACATAGTATTTTGCTTTGTCATCTAGGGTGCGCCACATAGATCTCAGTAACAAAGATGAGATGTGCTTTCTCAGTTTTTTTATTTTTAATAAATTTGCAAAAACCTCAAGTAAACTTTTTTCATGTTGTCATTATGGGGTGTTGTGTGTAGAATTCTGAGGGAAAAAAATTAATTTAATCCATTTTGGAATAAGGCTGTAACATAACAAAAAGTGGAAAAAGTGATGCGCTGTGAATACTTTCCGGATGCACTGTATATATATATATATATATGGAGTATATATATATGTATAGTGGAGAATACTGGACTGCATTGGTGCATGTGTGGATTTTCTGAGCGGATTACAGGGATTTGGTGCCGGTGATGTCATGGCTTCATGACTTGCAAAGTAATGCTTGTTAACTGTACTGTATAAATGAGGTTTACATTGAGTAGTCAAAATTAGGTTACTTTTAATTATTTTTGGTGTTTGGCTGGATGTCATATCATTATCCAGGTGCGACATTAAATGAAAAGAATACAGAATAACAAACATTTTTCAGCAGAATAAATTAAACAAATGTCAAAAATAGTAAGAGTATCCCTTCTTGTGACTGAAAGTGACTGTACTTACACAAAGGAGCGCTGTCAAAAACAAAAGCATTACTATCATGTTTGAATGAAAACGTTGTTGCTGTCACATTTCACGGCAACGTTTCACAGGAAGTTGTTACTCTTAACTTAAGGTTTGATTGTAAAATACCATAAATTAGTGGTGAGTTTTTTTTTGTCAGCTTAAGGCAAAAAAAAAAAAGAATAAAGTCATAAATATGTCTAGGGGGCGCAATCCACGGCAGGGGGGTATTTTAGAGCACAACACTGGCCAGCGAAGAGAGAAGATGCCAAGCTGCAACTATGCCATATTTACACATTCCTGGTAAGATTGTTCCACCACTCTCCCATGCCAGGAACTGTTCTCCAAAGACCGTGGTTGTGCACATTGCTGGATTGAACCAAGCGGACTGCGTATATGGACTCTGTAAATAATATTGGGTATAGCTTACTGTGTCTCACTAAGACTTAGAAATATATGTTCACCAATCACTGTGCGCTAATACACGAACATTAATAAGAAAAATCCTAACAAAAACAATGGTGTTCCTGCACTACATTTTGGACTCCTAAAAAAACCATAGGGTTCCTGCAATACATGCCTGGACCAATAAATATCAAGCAGCAATGTGCAGACTGCTTGGGAAATTGCTGCTGCATCTTGAGTTGTTCAAAATTTATAAGCAGTTTTATGTGGGAATTATAGCAACCCCTATAGGTGATTTAGACAAACCATCCTGGAGTCCCTTGGAACAATGTCATTTACTCATCTACAAAGTTTGGTCAAAATTCATCACACTGTTGCTGCAAAATGCCCTCATTTCCTATTGGGCAAGTTTGCCATCAAATTTGTTTGCGCATCCGTCACATCAAAAGTCTGAAAAACAATTCTTCTCTCTCTTCCAGTGCTCTCTTCCACTTTTAATAATTATTGGACTAAAGTTGTAGAAGAAGAAGCAGGAAAAAAATTTTTAAATTTTAAATGGCTGTGAAAAAAAACACAAACTGGACACACCAATAACACACCGCGCTTTCAAAGGATTTTTTTTATATACAAATTTTCAAAACTTCTTAGTCTCTAATGGTGAGGTCTTTTACTTATCTGCATAGGTTAGTCACAATATATCACAGTTTGGTCACAGTTCCTGAGATATGCAGTCACATCATTTTTGTGATGTTTTTGGTGACGACTATACAAATTTTCTGACAAACATTCTGTTGCAGAGTTATAGTTGTGTGATAGAAATGTGACTCGATCAAGCTGAAAGAATTCATCAGATGCCATTATATTAATTTTCACCATTTTTTCCTACATTCTGAATAAAAAAAAAAACTATTGTTTTCACATCTCCCATAAAATGTACATAGTCATCTCTAAAAACATCACAAAAAGGATGTGACTGCATATCTCAGGAACTGTGAACAAACTGTGAAATATTGTATAATAGCAGTGTGTTTAAAAAACTGAATAAAGCTCAGAATCCTTATTATAGCTTTTATTTCCATACACGTAAATGGGTGTTTATATTGGGATCACTACACATGCTATTCCAAATCAAAACATGAAGACAAATGTATCAAATTTGTGTTATTCCTTTACAGAAAGTGAAAAAAAGGGAATATTAGGCTGTTCAAAAAATAGCAGTGTTTGCATTCTTCTTTACAAACTCAAACATTCACTGTATAAAATGAAAAATGCTTTAAGATTTTGCTTTCCTTTGAATCAGTCAACTAGGTGTTGTGTCATTTCTCTTTAGGCCAATCAGTGTGTTCTTCTGCAAATTGTAACCTCTTTAACATGTCTTTTTTCAACAAAGGGACTTTGCGGGGGCTTCTTGCCGATAGCTTGGCTTTACATAGGCATCTTCTAATTGTAACAGTACTCACAGGTAACTTTAGACCTTTTTTGATCTTCCTGGAGCTGATCATTGTCTGAGTCTTTTTTGGCTATTCTTCGATCCATTCGAATGGTAGTTTTTCATTTTCTTCCACATCTTTCAGGTTTTGGTTGTAATTTTTGGTTTTTAAGGTTTTGGTTGCCAATGATTGCATTTGTGATCATTTTAGCTGAGCAGCCTATCATTTTCTGCACTTCTTTATATGTTTTCCCCTCTCCAATCAACTTTATAATCAAGGTACGCTGTTCTTCTGAACAATTTCTGGAACGACGCATTTTACTCAGAATTCAGAGAGAGATGTCCTCTAACCAGCTTGTACAACATTTGTTGCCTTCCTTCCTTAAATAAGGGCTGTAATTGGCACCTATTTTTTCACAGAATGAATGACCCCACTAATTGAAGTCCACACTGCTATTATTTTGAACACGCCCCTTTCAATTAATGATTCAATTACACCGAATCAGCAGCATGCATGTCATGACTGTTTGGTTTGTTGGTCTTCTATTACTCTACTACACCTACTAGTAAATTATTTGCCATGTAGAAATATAATTTCTACCAAAAACAGTGATTGCTCAGGTTAGAGATGTGAGATTGCTATTATTTTGAACACAACTATATTATTATAAACATATGTCCAAATTTGCCCTATTGGTGACATTAGAGGGCTTGAATGATGTGCACTAAAATTTCAATGATGGTAGCTAAGATAGTCTTATTACTGTGTTAAACTTCATAAAAAGCGTATGAAGCATTCTCTGGACTCCACAGATTCCCATGGAGAAGTAGAAGTGATGGACTGTCCATTGTTCTTTCTTCGATGATATGGTCTGGCTCATTTTTCATCGGCCTCCATCGATCTCAAAGAGGAAGGACAAATGGAAATAGAAGAAGAATGCATACAATTCCAATAGGGTTCCTATAACATCTTCGGTCCTTGGCCCCCAAATAATAGTAATCATAATAATAAAAAAAAACATACTGTTTCTATAAGGTGTGTTGAACTTCTGATGCTTGGCCCCCTAATAATAATAAGACCACCGTGCCACAATGTTGCTTCAATATGAATTCCATTCTTATTATTCTTCAACTTATAAAATGTCTGGTGAATAAAAATAGTGAATTTTGCATGTTTTTTTTTGTGACAACAGTTAATTGTGCACAGAATTTAATGTAGAAATGATATTCAAAATCATTAAAAAATCATAATCATGTTTATAGAATGTAGGCTATTTTATCATGCTTTTAATTCGCTCATTTCATTTGTCATGTCATATGTCTATATTTAGGCTCATTTGATCTGATATAAAGAGGAGAAGACAAGCCGACTAAGGACAAGCATCTACTATACTATCTACTATGCTCACCTTAAATGTAGAATTGTGTAGAAAAGTGTAGAATTCACTTCATTTTTCATTTTTTTCACTTCACTTCACTCAGAATTAAAATGAGGTCTTCAATAAACCAATGTCTCAGATTAAGATGCTGTCTCCTCTTATGTTCTCCATGTGGAAAAAATGTTCTGTGCTGATACTATTAATTAACATATAGTGTCATGTTTAAGTATTTAATATTGCCCTTAAATGCATTCTATAGATTTTGACTGAATTAACAATACCCAAATCATACATTTCATCGAGATATTGTAGTCAAACTGTCAGACAACATTACTGAACTTAATACTGCTCCTTGCTTGAGCCAATAAAATGAACTTAATTTCCTATTCCTATTCCATACTCCTAGGGCGCAACTGTCTTAGCAGCACTTCACAAGTCACCTAATTACTAACTTTTGCAGTCTGTCATGACCCGCTCCTTCCAACACGCACAGCACGCCGTGAAGACTCGGCCACGCGCGCCGTTTCCTCATCTTTGTCGCTCTCTAAGCAGAAGCGCGCCCTTCTGCGTGTCAACGGAGAACACCCAAACTACACAGACTGCAGTTCCCATGAGCACCTGCTCCCAGCCAGTAGGCCAATTAGCGAAACAGGTGCATCTCATTCATGAACTAATCAGCTATGTTTAAAAGAACTTCCATATGTGCACATGCTTTGCGAAGCATTAGTCTAGCCTCTGTCTGCTACTGCCGAAAGTTTCCATACCCGCGGTTTGTTTACTTTGTTTTGGACTTACTCTTTTGCCTGCCCTGTTTGTACCTCTGCCTACTGTGTTTTAAATAAACACCGTATTGCTTTTACCTCCGTCTCCTGATCCTGCGCTTGTGTCTCGCCATGCCTCGATGGCGCGAACACCGTGACACAGTCACACTACTCCCTTTATATAACCCAGAGTCTCATTGTTACTTTTTGTCTTGCTCCATCACTGGGTCTGTTAAAATTGCAAGCTTTTAATTTTTGTCTTGATTAGCAATGTAACCATAGCCTGCTTAAGTTTTATGGATTTAGTCTAGGTTATGCCTTTTTGCCAAGGGTTTTTTTTGTGCCTGCCTCACATTTTGAGTATTTCCTAGACATTTGTTTATCTGCCAATTTGGTTTAGAAAACCTGTGAACCTACAGTTCATGTCCACTTCAAGACAATGTGCATGTTTTAATGTTATATAGAGGTATAGCTCTTACCTTAAGCTCTTCTTTCATCTCAGACACCTTTTTCTCCAAAACCTGCTTTTCCTACACAAGAAAGAAATAAAGAAAGAATCAGCATGTCTATGTAAGGTTCCAAACTGAGAGCCACATCAGCTGGCTTATATACAGTTCCCCTCCAAAAGTATTGGAACAGCACCACAATTTTAGTTAACTTGCCTCTGTACACCACCACAATGGATTTGAAAAGAAGCCATCAAGGTGCAATTGATGTATAGAATTTCAGCATTAATTCAAGGGGTTTAACAAAAATATTGCATAAATTCAGAATTACAGCCATTTTTACACAGTCCCTCCATTTTCACAGGCTCAAAAGTAATGCTGAAAGTCCACACTTCAATGAAATCTTGATGGCTTCTTTTCAAATCAATTGTGGTGTTGTATGAAGGCAAAATTACAAAAATTGTCACTGTTCCAATATTTATGGATGGGACTGTAGCTTTTATCATATTTTCAAATGTTAAGGTCTTATTTATCAGTACTTTACTTTAAGACATTGTTTTAACAGCCATAAAAAAAAAATTATGTAAATGTTAAGACAGTGATTGCTTAGGCCAAACCACCACTTAAATACTGTTTGCTGAACATATGTGAATAAATAATTAAGCTCTTATATTGACAGTTAATATTGATACCATTTTTTCTGACTCAAACACACTGGACCTCTCAGATATTCTGTCCTGCTTCTGAAACACAAACAAATAAATGAAAATAAATTAATATTTTGCAATGCAAAATAATATTTTATATATATATATAATATTGGGTATATATATATATATAATGTAAGAACCGTTATTCCCAGCATTCTACTGAAAAACAAACAAACCTTATTCTGTTTTTCTATTTATTTCTTTATTCCATTTATTATAACATAACAGTACAAAAATATAGCTATTGGGTAATTTATAAATGATTGGATATTGTGAAATAGAAAAAAGCATGAAGGGATCTGAAGTAGAGCATTAATGCTCTCAAAAATTAGGAGACATCCTAACTTTTGTCATGCATGCTCACGGAGACAGGATACAAGTGCAGGGTACTTTGAGTGTGTTTTTATCAAAGGCAGCTAACAAAGTGCAAACCACACGGCAAGGGCAATATCCAAAATACAGGCAAAGGTCGAGAGATCGGGCAAACAGGCTAAACTAGGGAAGACAATAATTGTAAATCAGAAGAAACGTAGCAGAATCAATAACTGGGAAAACAATCAGAAAACTAGAAAGGCTTGGCATGCTAGAGACACTCGTAGACGATGCTTCACAGAGTTTAAATGAATCAAAGCGTCTCTTAAAGTCTGTGTGTGTGTGTGAATGGATTCAGCTGACCCCAATCAGAAGTCAGGTGACAGGGATCTTTGCATGGGTGCAAGCTGGGAAACTGAGTCTGAGGTGGTGGTGGCGGTGGCGGCGGGTACTGCAGGTGCAGAAGGTGAAGCGGTTGCACGTATGACACATTTATAGCCAGATAAAATAAATTGCTTCCTCTGTCTTTGGATTAGAGTGGTCTTACCTGTGTGACTTTGTCCAGTTGCAAGCGGAATTTGGCCAGATCCTGCTTGCTATCCTCCAGACAAGCCTTGAGCTTCTCGTTCTCTGCCAGTGCTTCCTCATACAGCTAGCACAATGAAAGCACAAATTATTGAGTCTAGTTTGTTTAGTGTATGCATCTTTAACAACAAAATGATTTGCTGTATTGTGCCTCATCAGGAATAAATCTGGTAATGGCATACATATCTAAATGAATTTAGAAAACAAAGTGGGAAATTAGGTAGGAAGGACAGCATGTACTCCCTTCAAGACATATGAAGCCATACACTGCATCCTGTCACTGCTACTGAACACTAAGTGGATAGAGCCCTTTATCTGTCCTTTGCCACAAAAAGTTTTAATCATTTCAAAACATTGTTCAGCTGTTCCGTAATTTCTCACCTCCATGCAACTATGGTACTTTAGTACATCCTTCCCTCTGTGAATCAGAGGTTTACTTTATTGATAATAGGGCCGATTACCATGCCACCTGCACAGAAAGCATACTGTCCCATTGCCTCTTAGATGCATGCCTCACAGACCACAACTACAATTCATATTTTCAATGCAGAGAAATGTGATTAAACACTGCCTGTGTGACCTGTCCCATATTACAGAGCCTGAAAAGGTCAAACTCACTTGGAAAACCACTTCCAGAACAGGCTTTTATTGAAGCACAACCTACTTCTGGGCATAACAATTTTAATCAGCTTAATGACATCCTGTTAGAAAGATATTCCACCTTTGCTTAGGAAATGTCAGCCACAATTTCACCCATCCAAATTATGCACAGTTGAAATGAACATCCATACAATTTAAACCATCACTTGAAGTATGTCTACGTCCAGAGTACTCTTGAGTCTTGAAGACCAAACCTCTGTTTCTCTTTCAAATTTCTGAGCTCCTTGTTTACACCCAAACCTAGACACTACATAACTTTCAGATTTTTCGCAAGTATGATGCATAGGCTGAGTTTTCAAGGGTGGGAAGTGCCTTGAAAAAGAGACAATGCACAAGAAAAAAAAGTATTAACAAGGGGTCCCCCTGTCACAGTCCTTATATCCCTTTTTATGTCCTTCCTCAATCTGCAGTATAGCCTAATGTACTATAGGTGGTGCTATAACTGAGTCATAATTGCCACATGATATAATCAGGACTGGGCCATCAGTAACCATGTATGATTTTAAACTGATCAAACCAAGCATCACCACATTATGTCCACTACCTTTTTTGGTGTAGCGTGTCATGCAAATGAATTTTCTGTCATTTTGTCTTCATTTGAGGTATCCACTATTCCTTCGTACTTTATCACCATGGATGATTAGTCCAACCAAGTTTCGTGAAAATCCAATGAACTCTCTAGAAGGAGTTCGAAAAAGATTGTAAACAATAGGTAAAAAATGCACAAATTCCAAATGGCCAACTTCCTGTTGGGCAGAGACACTCAAATCAATGTTAAAAATTTCCAAACAGATGACAGTCACCCATGCCAAATTTAATGAATGTCAAAGCAGCTGTTTTAATGTCAACTTACATCTATTTTTAGTGTTGCGTCTAAACCAAATCAGTTGTCTGCCATTACATCATTGTTTGCAGTGTCAACTATTCCTTTGCAATTTATCATCACATATGTCTGTAGTTCATACAAACCACATTTCAAGGAAATCTGATGAACTTTCTAGGAGGAGTTCGAAAGAATTGATAATAATTGTGTAAAAAAATTCAACAATTTCAATATGGCTGACTTCCTGTTGGGCAGAGCTAATACAAGCCATCCCAAATCAAAAGTTATCATAGGACAAATGCATATCCAGAGTTTTATGAGTTTTCAGCCATCATAAGCCCCTCAAAATACTATGTGAAAATTAAAATATCACACATATAGTCACATATAACCAAGCGAACTGTGTCTCATATGATAAGCGCGATGACCATACCAAATTTGGTGCATATCTGAGAAAATTCATCCCGACCGTTGCCTGCTTTTGGGGGCACGATGAAGGTCTTCAACTACACCCAAGCACCATGTAATATTTTGATTTTCCATAAGTGTTACATGTGCCAAGTTTCATTAGTCAGAAATGCCTCAAAAACAAGTGAATGCTATAAAAAAATATAATAATTAAAGCACACCAAAAACAATAGGGTCATATGAACTTGGGCCCTAACAAGGGGTCCCCTATCACAGGGGTACAAATGACCCATGCACTATGGTGAAAACAGTAGGCAAGGCAAACTGCAAACATGTCAGAGGAGAGGCTGGATATGATGGTTTCTGAGGCAAAATGCAGTGGAACGAACATTGTGGTAAACCCAAAAGACCCCTAGAAACCCTACCTCAGCCTGCAGAACACCTAATGTACTATATGTGGTGCTGTAACTATGACTCATAATTGTCACATGATGCAATCAGGACTGGGTCATTGGTACCATATATGATTTGAAGCTGATCAAACATTGTAAAACATTGTCACCAAGTTATGTCACACCTCCATCTGCCATTACTATCTCTCACAACAGCAACATGGAATCGGCTCAAGACTCAGACACATAATCGGACATTCACACACATGAGAACTCTAACAACGAAATGGACTACAACACCCAAGACTCACAGCATACACAAAACATGGCAGACATTTTCCCACACTCGGAGTCACCTGACTTCTAAACAGCGGCAGGTGACTCCAATCACACTCACTCCCTCACTAACTCTTTTATACTCCTTAGTTCCCTATTCACCTCACAAAGCATTAGTGCTCTACCTTGTGTTAGTTTCTTGCCGAGCATTATATATATGATTGCTTCCTTGGTTTTGACCTTGTTTCTGATATTCTACTATTTACGAGTTTAGATTGCCTATTCTACCCTGTTTATTGATCGTTCGACCTTTTGCCTGTCTCACGGTGTTGTTTTCTGCCTGCTGACTTTGTACCATTGCCTTTATTGTTTATTAAATACTGTTTTATCTGCGATTGCATCCCGGACTGCCTGGCAATCGTTACAGAATGCTTCGCCAAAACATGGCTGCAGCAGATTCAGCTGCGCTTCCTGAATCTCTCTGCCCAAGGACGATTCATCAGGGAACAGGACCGCAAATTACAAGAACTAAGTACACAAATTTCATCACTTACCACCAGCATGTCTCAGCTAGTACAACAGCTCATGGATTCGGCTCCTCCTCCACCACCACCGCGCACGATACCTAATAAACCGGATAAATTCCACGGAGATCCCACACAATGTCAGGGATTCCTTCTCCAGTGTCAGCTATACTTCTCAGCACAAGGGGACCTGAGTGACCAGGCTCGAGTCTCTCAAAAAACTCCCTGAGATGGCAAAAGGAAGAAACCTTGAGAGGAACCAGACTCAAAAGGGATCCCATCCTCATTTGGG
>JAQQZU010023928.1:0-13024 GCA_030068025.1 Parauchenoglanis punctatus | reverse complement strand
CCGAAGATGCTGGGATTGGCTCCAGCTTCCCCGCGACCCAGACAGATAAAGCGGTATAGATAATGGATGGATGGATGTAATGTAATGTATAGGTTGATCCCTCCATGGATTCGCTTCCTGACGAAGTTCAGACAGCTCCATAACTTGTGGAGTTTGGCCCTCCAAACAAAATTGCAAGAAGCTGTTTCGCTGTCAAGTGAAGTTCAATTCAATTCAATTTTTTTTGTATAGCGCTTTTAACAGACATTGTCACAAAACAGCTTCACAGAAGTATATAGATTCTGAATGTAAACTTATGAATCTATAAATTTATCTACATATATCCCTAATGAGCAAGCCTGTGGTGATGGTGGCAAGGAAAAACTAAAAATCCAGCAAAAAATCCAGCAATAAAGGTACAATCTCTTTATAATCATCTCATAGCTTAACCAAACCATTTTGTTACCTGATTCCACTGACTGTCATGTCATGAATCGTGGTTCACTTTTAGGAGAAAGCTCAAGCAGTCGTGTTGAAGATGCTGATGTCATTTAGGAACAGTGACATAGAGCCTGCTGTCAAATCCCTGGACAAGAATGATGTTGATCTACTCATGAAGTACATCTACAGAGGATTTGAGAAGCCTTCAGACAACAGCAGTGCCATTTTGCTGCAGTGGCATGAAAAGGTTGTGGGTTGTTTTTTTTTGTTTTTCTTAATTTGTGTATTAAAAATATATTTGCTTCCAAAACATTGCTCCAAAACAATGATTGTTTCCAAAATGTTACTAGAACAAGGTATCATCTTCACTGAAGGCATTAATAGTTTCTTTCTTTGTGATGAATCTTGCTTGATAAATATTCAATAAGTAAGCTAACATCATCCTTTGAAAAGCTGGGTTTCTTGAGCATTATTCTAATTTCCAAGCAGTCTGAATCAGACAATACCCCCGAATGACATCACTGTGATATCAGCCATGCCTCCTGGTTGCAAAAACAAAGTGGGAGACTGTAGTGATTTTTTTAAGAACAAGCCAGTTTTTTTTTTTTTTTTTTAATGTTCCATTGTTTTTGTGTGTCCCACTTTTCCAGGACAACAGAACACAGTTGTGATTACAAGCATATAGGAGGTATAGTCAGTCTGAGAAGATCCACTTTGCAGTGTTCATTTCATCTGGTCTAATTACATATTTATTTATTTATCATTTATCATATCAGTGATGCTGGCTTGCTAACTAAGAATTCTTAGAATAACTAAGAATGCTAACTAAGGATTAGTTTGCTAGTTAGACAACATGCCTAATTTATATTGTATTAACAAACATAACTCACCTAAATATACATCATATATATCAAGAAACAAGCTAGCTAACTGTAGATAGCGGCATCATGTTCTTACCGGGGAGCTGATGATGAGTATATGGTGTCTGTCTTGGCAGCACCTTAGGTTTCAGTGGCATGACATACTCATTGTTGTAATTATAAAACATATCTTGAATGTCGCCACAAACATCAATGTTGTAAGCATCAAGAGACTTGAATACCTTCAATATCTTTATATCCTTAAGAACATTTAGCCACTGACTGGGTGTCAAGCCATAAGGATCTTCTAGAGTCTGACCATTTCAAAGTGTTAGTTTAGCCAAATTGCACTCCCTATCTTTTAGTGGTAATCAGGGGTATAGTGTAGGGTAAATGCATGTAAATACGAATAACTTTGTCATTGTACATGTATGAGATTCACTGTGCAGTATCAAACTACATAGAAGGAATTAAGTAAACTAGAAAAAAAATTATATATATATTTATAATATATATATATAAAGTATAATTACACCTGTGAAAAGAGGTAAGTCATTGTGTTTATTGTGGGTGCACATGGGTCCCATGACTGCACTGTCACTTTAAATCACACATACAAGGACCTGCCCTCAGAAACATCCAGTAAGCTGTGTAAACCCTGGTACGTGTGATTTAAAGTGGCACTGCAGTCAGTTAGCAGCAATGAGGTAGATAATGTGTAATACAGTGCAAACATGTCAATGCAGTGCAGTTAAGCATACATATGATTCTGTAGAAATCAGCATGCATATACTTATAAAATATAAAATGGGAACTTATACTTCTATAATATGAAATGTCTTGGCAGGTTGCTTCAGAGATAGAGACTGTTCCTTAATTTGGCACTACAGGCTCTGGTGCACGTGTAGCACTGTCCAGCAGGCAAGAGAGTGAAAACATAGTTACAGGGTAGTGATGGCTCTCTGGAGACAGGAAGAGCTGTAGATAGCTTTAAGCGATGGCAGCTGGGCTCTAATGACTCTCTGGGTGCAGACACTGTTGCAGAGGTTATCTCTCTGCGGCTGAGAAGGTGGTGTACCATGCTGAGATGCAATATGTGAGGATACTCTCAATGCTACAGCAGTAGAAGGTGAAAAGCAGATCTTTGCTCAGATTTACTTTCTTTAGCGATCTTAGAAAGTAGAGCCTTTATTGTGCATTCCTTACCAGTGCTGTGATGTTGGTAATCCATGATGCATCCTTTGACCGCTGTTTACATACCTTTTTGAACACAAAATAGTATTTATTCACCGTTTTATGATCGTTTGCTCACTTATGGTTGTGCAGTTTTTAAAAAAAAGTTTTTTTCAAAGTCAACTCCCTGTTTATTGAGCATTACTTGACTGATCAGCACACACCCTCACCTTGCTCCCTCCACCCCCACCCAAGAGTGACAGCATGGCCAATGTGCTTGTAGGCTGATGACATTTAAGTGCCTCAGCATACATTTATATCTATCGGCATGGATATCTGATAATATTAAAAAATAAATAAATAAAAAATCCTCCAAAAAACATGGATTGGGATTGCTAATGGTAAATGATTATTATTGTATTTTGCAGTTAATAAGATACTTATGTATTTATGCATATGCACAACAATAGTTGTCAAGTGTGAAGTAGGCTTTGAGGAGCTCAGTTAGGCTGCATTTGCAAGATACTGGTAGCTCACTAATGCTCACCATTATAAAGGCTAGCTATCTATTGGAATTTATGCCAATGTTTACATTTGGAAGTCAATTTCAAATAACTTCTGCACTCCAACAGTGATTACACTTTGTGTATTGAGAGGGAGGCAGACATTGCAAGGTGAGGTGGAAAAAGGGCATGACATATAAGGCATATAAAAAAGTTGTGGAACACAGTACTGGCTAAGAAAATTCAAATACATCTTAAAACAGCTAGCATCCTTAAATGTTATCATTTTCTATACCTTAAAATATCATAGAAAGGGCCTGATTATGAACTATACAAAGCAATGGGAGAAGTTGCTTTCGTTATTGTAGTTGGACTGAACTCTTTTTACGAGCTAGGCTGGCTAAATAACACAAGGTTGACTGAATAGGCTCAAGTTGAGGAAAGCAGCAAGCGCAACAAACATTACACATTCAAGCAAACAAGTACACATTCTCCCCAGTATCAGCAGATCCCTGGGTTCCACACTGCATTCAAGGTACACTGCAAGGAATTTGGTTGTGTACACTGAAAAGGCCACCACAGTGAGCAAGAGGTCTGTGTTAGTGGTTTATTGGACTGCTGTACGACAGGATCAGCCAGCAGTTCTCTTCCTTGGCTTAGCTGAACTTGAAAGCCAGTCAGGTGAGTACACCACAAATGGTTTGCTGTCTTGCCTTTACAAGTGGGGTTTGGAGGACAGTTTCCACAAACAAAACTTGCTTGCCTTTAGGTGTGACGGGGCCTGCATAATGCTTGGCCACAAGTGGGGTGTTGACTACTGCCTGCAACAAGGGTACCCAGATTTGTTTGTACGGCACTGCCTATGTCCTAAGCATTTGTTATCAGCTGGGGGTGCTGTCAAAGAGGTAAATGATGTGAATCATTTCACAGCATTTATGGATAAGGTCTATAGACTCTACCATCAATCACCTAAAAACTAGTGAGCTTGCAGTGTGCTAAAGATGGTGATGTGGGACTGCAGAAAAAATAAAGGGTGCTGGATGTGCTACGTTTTTCAAGGAGGAAAAAAAAGACAGGTACCCAATCAATGCTTCATGGAGCCTAGAATTCCAGGGTGTGTCTATCTCCTTAACAATCAGTGCAAGTTGAGGCAGATAGATTGATTCTTTTAATCTCTCATCAGGAACATGGAGCAGAGGCTATTCACTGCTTCACTGATGACATATTCAACTACATATGACACAAGACTCATACTTGGTCAATATCAATCATTAGATGAAACAAACTGTCTAGAAAGGTATAGAAAGGCCAGCATGAAACAGTTGGCTGGACAGTTTCATATGAACAAGGTAAACACTTGGGGGATACAAGCATTAAAAGAAGCCAAAGTCATTTCAGAAAACATAGCCCTGTTACTGAGTATCTGGGAACTGTTGGCTGACTAGTGAGTTACAGTATTTTGTCAGTATGTGAATAGTCTTGTAAGTAATATTGACAGCTGACTTGATTTCACATTTGAAATCCAGTACATCAAATAAATAACATTTAAATATACTTTTTTGACTAATTGTTGATTACTTGGCCATAATGATTTATGCCCTAAGTAGCCTACACTAGTACACCAAATAAATAGCAAAAACAACAATATGAATATTAATAATAGCAATAATAACAATAAAAATCAATATAAATTAGGCTAGTTGTAAGGTTATATAGTTATAGTACATCTAGTCCTGTATATGAAGAACTGAAGTTTATAGTTTCTGACATTTTGTAATTGTGTGAGAGGGTGTCCCTGAATGTATATAGTTTACCTTTTTTCCCCCCACTACAACCCTGGCGGTATTCCATAAAATTAAATGGACAACAATTAAGTCCATTAATCAATTCAGTGTGTTTCCTAAATAAAATTTTTTGATTGATTCTCCAGTCAGATATAACCAAGTAGAATCAGGTTTATAGGTTACTCAGGCCATTTTGCAACCAGTTGCGCACACATCTCTTTACTTACAAACTATATCTAGGGCTGGATTGGTATGATGATTTCATGGAATGTTTGAAACCCAGTATCAGTTTTCAGTAGATCATGGTGTCCCACCATTGAAATGTAGAAATGCTAAAGCAGTTTATTAACAAAGATATGTTTTGTAGTGTCACACAGATTGACAGTATGGTTTAGTGTCAAATACTGTAATTTATAAACAAAACTCCTTGATGTAGCTGTAATGGTCCATAGCAGCCATCTTGGACAACTAGAATCTTTTTTCCTCAGTATAATTTAGTGTCTTTCCATACATGATAAAAAAAAAGATGGGGTTTGAAGTGCAGCAGATCCTTTTTTATATGCTGATTCGTAGCTGTTAACTAGCTAGCAACATTGGTAGTTTACACTATATAGACAAAAGTATTGGGACACCTGCCCATTACACCAACAGGGACTTTAATGACATTACATTCAAATACATAGACTTTAATATGCAGTTGGTCCCCCCTTTGCAGCTAGAACAGCTTCCACTCTTCTTGGAAGGCTTTACACAAGATTTTGGGGTGTTTCTGTGTTTCATTCTGTAGAGCATTTATGAGGTCAGGCACTGAAGTTAGATGAGAAGGCCTGGCTCGCAATCTCCATTACAGTTCATCCTAAAGGTTTTTTGATGTGGTTGAAGTCAGGGCTCGGTGTGGGCCAGTCAAATTCTTCCACACTGAACTCATCCAACCATGTCATTATGGACCTTGCTTTGTGAACTGGGGCACAGTCATGCTGGAATAGAAAAGGGCCTTCCCCAAACTATGTCCACAAACTTGGAAGCATAGCGTCGTCCAAAATGGCTTGGTATGTTGAAGCATTGATTGTCCTTCACTCGAAGTGAGGGGCCTAGCCAAAACCCTCAAAAACAACCACAGACCATTATCCCTCCACCAAACTTCACAGTTGGCACAATGCAGTCAGGCAGGTAACATTCTCCCGGCATCTGCAAAACCCAGACTCGTCCATCTGACTGTCAAACAAAGAAGTGTGATTTGTCATTCCATAGAGCATATTTCCACTGCTCCACAGTCCAGAGCCGGTGTGCTTTACACCACTCCATCCGATGCTTGGTATTGGACTTGGTGATATGAGGCTTGCATGCAGCAGCTTGGCTGAGGAAACCAATTCCATGAAGCTCCCGCCACACAGTTTTTGTGTTTACATTAATGGCAGCTGAAATTTGGAACTCTTCAGATATGGAATCAGCGGAATTCCTTTATTGCGACCTTTACACTCCATGGACCCCATGGTAGTCATTGACCCCCACTGAGTTGCTGAGTTGAAGTAACTGAGTTCTTCAGAACGACCCATTTTGTTTCACAAATGTTTGTAAATGGAGACTGCATGGATAAGTTCGTGATTTTATACACCTGTCTGATTGAAAGACCTGAATTCAATAATTAAGAGGTGTTAGATAAAATTCTTAGTCTACATTATTCTACTAGCATTTTTCTATCCACTAACTTTCACCTTTGTCTTTATCGTGTTGTATTTCCCAAGTTAGCATATCAATTGACCCGAAGACAGCACACCCCACCACCTTTCGGAGACCACTTGTCTGTCCGATTGTCTTCTGTGGCTTTAGTTTCACACCTTCACACACCCACAACCTGACATACACACATTAACACATACATCCACACATTAACTTGGTCATAATTGCACTATACAGTGCGACCCAAATGAAGATGGGTTCACTTTTGAGTCTGGTTCCTCTCAAGCTTTCTTCCCTTTTGTCATCTCAGGGAGTTTTTCCTTGCCACCGTCGCCATTGCCGTTGCCACAGGCTTGCTCATTAGGGATATATATAGATAAATTTATAGATTCATAAGATTATAGTCAGAATTTATATACTTCTGTGAAGCTGCTTTGTGACAATGTCTGTCAAATAAATTGAATTGAATTAACATAGAACACGTACACACACACATCTTGACAGACTCACAAACACACATGTACACACACCCAGGCTACTGTATATAAACTTGCCTTTGTCACAATAAACTTTGGATTGAGCATACACCTACATGCTGTGTCTGTGTCTATGTTCAGGCCCTGGATCTGAAAATAGGCAAGAAACTTTCACCCATGGAAGACAGATTGAACCTGAGAGAACAGAATAGTAACTGATACAATTTTGTTCTTACAAGAGGTGTGTCCCAATACTTTTGTCCTTATAGTGTTTCTGAGCAGCAATTTTTTGAAAAAATTAAGTTATCTGATATTGACTAATTCTCCATATAATGAAATAATTAGAATCAAATGAAATTATTTTTCTCTCTAGGCATTTGTTAATGGTGGAACACAAAATGGAGATAATGTAGAAAATTTTTCGTGACACCTATTTGCAATAAAAAATGCAAAAAAAAAAATTCATTTCACTTACCTTTGTACATCATATTAGAGAAATTATTTAGGAGAATATTTTTGTCCATCCACAGATATACCTATTTGAATTGCTGTTGAAATGGGCATGTAATCTTTCACTTTCCCCAGGCTTTTGCTGTTGGAGGTCTTGGCTCCATCATCCGAGTTATGACATCCAGAAGGACCGTATGACAATGAACAAAAAACATTGCCTCAGCAAAGGCTAGCTCTGGAAAAGTGTTCTGTGAATTATTTAAGAGACATAGAGGGTTGTGCTTAAACAAACTAAGAACTGAGCTTTCTTTTCTTATTTGTAAATATTAATGTGAAAGTGTACCAAAAGTCTGGATCAATAGATATTTTTTGTTATATGAAATTATACAGTTTTGATTTTCTTTTTAGTCTTTTTATTTTCAAGTCCAAGATGGCTTCGAAACTAACAATACAAGATCTAATTCCTTCGAAGTGTCAGGGGAGGATATCCAAGGATATCAATTTGAGAATTTATTGTAATATCTGTATTAAAAGAAATAATAGCCTAAGGATCCAGACTTTTGGGACACCCAGTGTACAGTGGTGCTTGAAGGTTTGTGAACTGTTTAGAATTTTCTATATTTTTGCATAAATATGACCGAAACATCATCAGAGTTTCACACAGTTCCTAAAAGTAGAAAACAAGAACTTAATTAAATAAATAAGACAAACGTATTATACTTGGTCATTCATTTATTGAGGAAAACGATCCAATATTACATATTTGAGAGTGGCAAAAGTATGTAAGACCAAGATAAAGAGAAAACAAAAACTTTGAGAGGAGTTAAGGGTGTTTTATGCAACGGAGTTGTTGATGCTCATCAGCTTGGACAAGGTTACAAAACCATTTCTAAAGAGTTTGGACTCCACCAATCCACAGTCAGACAGATGGAGGAAATTCGAAACCATTGTTACCCTCTCCAGGCATGTTCCTGAGTCCTACCATCAGAACACTACTGAAATGCAATGGTGTGCATGGCAGGACTACAAGGAGAAAGCCACTGCTCTCCAAATAGAACATTGCTGCATACCTATAGTTTGCAAAAGATCACATGGACATTCTAGTATATAAACCTTATCCAATGTGTGAACTATGGAGGTGGAAGTATCATGGTTTGGTCATCTGCATCTGGGCAGCTTGCAGTTATTGATGAAATAATGAATTCTGAATTATATTACCACATTATAAAGGAAAATGCCAGCACATCTGTCTGTGAACCGTAACTTGAGATATATACACACATACACACACAGCGGTGGCCATTAGCTTCCAGACATTTACAGTATGTGTAGAAGTGTACCTGAAGTGTGTGTACATTTACTCTATGTATGTACGTACCCAATATGGACAAAAGTGTTGGGAAACACCTCTTAATTATTGAATTCAGGTGTTTCAATCAGACCCACTGACACAGGTGTATAAAATCAAGCACTTAGCCATGCAGTCTCCATTTACAAACATTTGTGAAACAAAATGGGTCATTCTGAAGAACTCAGAGACTTCAAATCATCAACTTGGACACGAAGCGGAAGACTACGTAAAGTCAGAGAGCCGGGTCAATGACTACGGAGGTCCATGGTGTTAAGGTCGCCATAAAGGAATTCTGTTGAGTCCATAGCTGAAGACTTCGTGTCCAAACTTCCACTGGCATTACTGTAAGCACAAAAACTGTGTGGCAGGAGCTTCATGGAATGGGTTTCCACAGCCGAGCTGCTGCATACAAGCCTCACATCACCTAGTCCAATGCCAAGTGTTGGATGCAGTGGTGTAAAGCACACCGCCATTGGACTGTGGACTAGTGGAAACAAGTTCTATGGAGTGACGAATCACTGTTCTCTGTTTGGCAGTCAAATGGGCAAGTCTGGCGACTCTGCCGGGAATATGTTACCTGCTTGATTGCATTGTGCCAACTGTGAAGTTTGGTGGAGCAGGGATTACATTTACATTTACGTCATTTGGCAGACATCCTTATCCAGAGCGACTTACATACATCTCATTTATACAACTGAGCAGTTGAGGGTTAAGGGCCTTGCTCAAGGGCCCATCAGATTTTAACTCACGACCTTCCGATCACTAGTCTAACATCTTAACCACTGAGCTACAACTGCCCCCACTCAGATAATGGTGTGGGGCTGTTTTGGGGCTGTCGATGCTATGCTTCTAACTCTGTGGACACAGTTTGGGGAAGGCCCTTTTTTATTCCAGCATGGCTGTGCCCCAGTGCACAAATTAAGGTACATAAAGACATAGGTGGATGAGTTTGGTGTGGAAGAACTTGACTGGCCTGAACAGAGCTCTGACCTCAATCCCATTGAACACGTTTGGGATGAACTGGAACGGAGACTGCGAGCCAGGCCTTCTCATCCAACATCAGTGCCTGACCTCACAAATGCGCTACAGAATGAATTAGCACAAATTCCTACAGAAATACTCCACAATCTTATGGAAAGCCTTGCAAGAAGAGTGGAAGCTATAGTTATAGCTTTAAGTTATAGTTTCAAAGGGGGGGACCAACTCCATATTAAAGTCTATGTATTTGAATGCAGTGTCATTAATATCCCTGTTGGTGTAATGGTCAGGTGTCCCAGTACTTTTTGGTTCACATACTTTTGCCAGTAACAAAAATGTAGAACTGGATCATTATCCACAGTAAGCTAATGGCCAAGTCCAATATTTTTGTCTCATTTGTATTGGTTTACTTCTTCTTCTTGGGGTCTCTTTAGCTACTTTTAGGACTTGTTTATATATGCAACTTCAATATGATATGAGACATGATATGAGATATATAAAATGTATGGAGTTGAAACGTTTTAAATGTGGAGGGTCACTATGAAGTGCCTGTTAAAATAAAGCTATTGGATCTTCTTTGTATGGTCAGAGCCTTCATTGTCTCAACTCTGCAATCAACCTCAATGCAGAAATTGTAATGACACTAGGCTGCACACAGAAATGTTAAATGTGCAGTTTATAATGTTAGAAAGTGTTTTTTCATAACATTCCTATGCACTAGGTGTGGCTAGGTTTTTCATTTAAGGTTTCTTCCCCCCCACAGAAAAGAAATGCTCAACATAGTCCCTTTTCCTTAAAATGCAACTCATGAGATCTAGTTTTCAGTAGGTATCTTCCCTTCATTAGAGTGCAATTCAAATAGACAGCACAGGGCTAACAGAAAAATACAACCTGTTCCTTTAAGCTTGTAGAATGTCAACATAACTCAGCAAAATTAAACAAAACAATCATATTTTAATATTTTTGCACAGCATTCTGAAAAACAAAAAAGCTTGCATGGTTTGGTATGACATTTTTCCTTGTCCTTTTTTTCTGAACAAGTACAATTTAGCAAAAGATAAGACAACCATAAGAAGTGATTGAAAACATGACAGTTGGTAAATACAATTCAAGCTAACCGACAACCATAATACCCCTTAACTTATAAAGAAAGAGTATTCTCATAATTTTGTTACTTTTAAAATCATCCCACTCTACAACAGTAGGAACTGCTACAAAAGAAAAAAACAAACCCATACCAACCAAGCAACCCTTCGGGTTATCTTCTACAAATAAGGCTTTCATGGCACCTTTCCATCTCACTACCATGGTGTACATGCACATTAATAATAATAATAATAATAATAATAATAATAATAATAATAATAATAATAATAAAGGGTTGACAGCTGGTCAACACAGATAATATAACCACATATGTCACAGTTTCAGCTGGAAAATGTGCTAAATTCATCTTACGCACTTTAATATTCAGATTCAGAAATGTAGGTTCTGCCATTTAGGGGCTGTGCTTTAGTTATTCCCTATCTGAATTTTCTTACCTTAATGCTTCTCATTCACTAAGTGCTACAGAGTCTCTGATTTACACAAGTGTCAGATGACAACCCACAGGTCATCTGACTGGTACATATAATGTTAGTGTCTGACATGTTAAAACAACATGTAATGTAAAACACCACCAACAATCCATACACACAAGCAGATGGAATTTAAATGAAGGGAAAGCAAACAATCATGTGGAATAGGAAGAAAGAGAAATGCCCTTCTACTGTTTAGAATGCAATTCTCTCTAAACTATTTCCTTTAGTGAATTAAAGAGGTACTCTACAAAGACAGGGTGGTATAAACTGTGCTGTGTCTGCAAGAGTGGGTTCAATAAACCTGGCAGTGACAGGATCAGTTAAAACATTTTGATGCTACAGAAGGGTCTGTTTGGCAGTGTTTTGTAAATATAATATGAGGGAACTCAATTTAGAGATACTGTCCCTTCCAAAAGTTTTGAAACAGCAAGGTGAAGACATTTGGGTTTGAGATAAAAAGATGAATACGAGATGACCGATCAGACTTTCAGATTTCATTTCCTTATATTTACATTGAGATGTATGAAACAGCTTAGAACATGACACCTTTTGTTTTAACCCACTCATATTTCAAGTTATCAAAAATATTAGAACAGGGGCTGACCGGTGTTTCTTGTTGCCAAGGTATGTCCTGTTAGATTGATTGTTTAAATAATTCATAGAGCTGAATATCTACTCTTAGTTTTTGCTCTGGGTTTTGCCTGTGAAAACTTAATTTGTTGTTCAAAAGGATAAACCAACATGAGAGAGATGTCTATGGGAGAAAAGCAAGACATTTTGAAGCTGATAAAAGATGGAAAATGATCAGAGCTACTGTATAAACATTGGGCATAGCCAATACAACAATTGGTAATGTACTGGAAAAAAAAATAGACCACTGCTGTACTAACAACCAGACAAGGAAAACAACAGCAGTGACAAACATTCTGAGAGCTGTGGAGAAAAATCCTTAAACAACAGTTAGTGACATCACCAAAAAACCCACAGGGCAGGGGTGAAGGTATCACAATCCACCAATCAAAAATTACTTCAAGAGCAGAAATACAGAGGCCATAGCACAAGATGCACCCACTCATCACCTCTAAGTGAAATTTGCAAAAACAAAAAAAAAAAAAAAGAAATACAGAGATGAGCCACAAATGTTCTGGAACCAAGATTAACCTCTACTAAAGTAATGTAAAGGCCAAAGTGTGGAGAAAGAAAAGTTGTCAAGTTGGTCAACACATCTAGATGCAAATATCAGTAAATAAAATATGAAATACTGATCTAAAATCTCATACTCAACTTTTGATCTCAAAGCTAAATAACTTAAATAACTTATTAATAACTTAAATAACTTAAAAAACAAAAGCATCGGTGTGCCATTCCAATATTTTCAAAGGAAACTGTAGTTGAAAATAAACAAGCTGATAGGTCTATCTTTGTGTCATAGATTTGTTTAAATGTGGCAGAAGTGTAAAGTCACTGATTATTTTTCAGAAATGGTGCCTAGATATGTTTTCAGAAACAGCCTGCTCTGCTGGCTGCATTGTCAGCGCATCAGATAAAGCACATAGAACAGCAAGGTCTTGTAAATGCTGCAGATAATGCCATGGTCGAATGACTCAATGACACAAAAGGGAAGTTATATACACAGGTGAAACTTGAAAAATTAGAATATCGAGCAAAAGTTCATTTATTTCCGTAATTCATCTTAAAAGGTGAAACTAATATATGATATAGACTCATTACATGCAAAGTGAGATATTTCAAGCCTTTATTTGTTATAA
>JAQQZU010023927.1:0-13035 GCA_030068025.1 Parauchenoglanis punctatus | reverse complement strand
CTTGAGAAACGTTGTCTCGTTTCACTGTACACTGTACCACATGTATACCTTGAAATGACAATAAAAGCCACTTGAACACTTGAGAAAAGCAGGAACTTTTTACAGGCCAAAAAAATCTGTGATGCTCAAGTGCAGAGAAAGTAAACGGCTGCTTGATGGCTTCCTAGCGTAAGGGCCGGGTGAGACGAGACGGGACGCCCGGCCCTGCTGTTATAAGAAAATAATACCAAAATGCATTATTTTTGTACATCACCACAGTCCGGAGTGTGTTACTCGCTTACACCACAGACATCAGCGCTACCACAAACTGTAACCGAGACAGAAATATAAAATGCATTCCGATTGGACGGGTCACAACTTGTTCTGGCACTTGCGCTCGAGATAAAAGGTGTTATTCAGAACGCAACAAAGACTTCGGAGCTTTTCTAGTTTATAAAAAGAAAATGATAATAGAGGGCATTCAGGCATGCATGCTTCTTGAAGACATTCCTCATACTTATTTGGTTAAAACTGCAAACCAAAAGGGTTTTTTGGCATTTATTTCATGTGGAATATCAGCCTGAGCAGTACAATTGATATTTATGAATGAAACGCATCACGCTCAGGTTAGCTCCGCCCACTGAGGGAACACTCATGGATGTTCCATACCGGCATGCAATTGGCATTTTGTATTTTAACATGATTACTACGCATAGACGCGACATCGTTTCTCTCTCACTCTGGTCTCAAAAGGCTTTCACAAAAAAAAAAAAAAAAACCCCACTACACAGTAACTAGTTGGTAGAGTAACTCGTCCTCCACGCAGGTGTTTCAGAATCTTCGACGTGCACAGATGGATGAAGGGGAAATCGGCACTGAAGTCAAACCGCGCCGCGCGAGACCATCGACTGCAACCCAAGAGCATTTCCAAGAGGATTCGAGAGTTTGGTTCAACGACCGTGCACGTGCATCGCTCGTGACGAAGACTACGTCGAGTAGAAGAGTTACTCTACCAACACGTGCAATTGCAACGACCTAGGACAGGTTATGAAGAAAAAAAAAAAAAATGAAGGAAAAAATAGTTATACCCACTTTCGCATTACCTTTGTAAAGCCCTCATATCAGATAGTCGCATTACAAGTGCAGCGTCACATGTTAAACACAAATAAATCCGAAAAACATGTTTCAGCAGTGTGTGCGCGCGCAGGTAACAAACATCACTCAAACCTTTCGAGCATTTCCGACTCGTTCCCGCGTCCACAGGATCTGATGAACACGGGTTCTGCTTTGCTCGGCTTGTGAGAGATTTCTGATGAGCAACACGTGTGTATCTGGCAGATGAGCGGCGACTAAAGTCTTTCAGCACACAAAAATACCTTCAGCACAAAAAACAATCACAACAATGCAGACTTTGTAGACTGAAGCTCAAAAGAGCCAGCATCAGCGGTTTTTTCCTTGAGGTTTGAACATAAGCAGGCAAACCTGATTTCCGATGTAGGAGCTTTCATTCGGGCTGCACGAGGAATCAGAGTGTAACTGCGTTCACAATTCACGTGTTCTTGTACCGCGGAACGGCCCAATTCTCAAATCTGACCGTTATTTCTGTACAAAAGCACGGCTCAGGAAACTGTTCCAGCTGTAACATGAACGACAGGATAATACTTATGTACTGAGAGAGAGAGAGAGAGAGAGAGAGAGAGAGAGAGAGAGGGGGAGAGAAAGAAAGAGAGAGAGAGAGAAAGAGAGAGAAAAAAAGAGGGAAAGAGAGAGAGAGGGAGGGAAAGAGAGAAGAGAGAAAAAAAAGAGGGAAAGAGAGAGAGAGGGAGGGAAAGAGAGAAGAGAGAAAGAAAGAGGGAAAGAGAGAGAGAGGGAGGGAATGACCATCCCAGCTATAACGTGAGTGAGAATACGTCTCTCGTCTCTCCCACAACAGTAAACCTTTACAATGTGGAACATGTGCATTATAAATGAAAGATTGTAATCGTTGGCTAATCACGACGCAGCAGCAGCAGAACACACTGCAGACCACGCGGCTAAGAAAGCAGTGCACTTGGGAGGAGTAACGGCGCATCACACCCCTGCCCCAGAGTGCAGCAGCGCAGACCGTCGCGTTACTCCTCACACGTCACAGCCATGCTGAATTATTCACTCGTCAGATCTCGACCCTATAAAGCAGGACTCGCTCTCGCTTCGGCTAGGACTCAAATCGCAGGTTTATATCGATCCTCACGACGCCATACAGACCGAGCAAAACTTACGTAATCGCCGAAACGTTGGAGAACGCGGTTTATTCGGCGCCTCAGTTTCTGCGTGCCAGTTTCTCAGGAACACGACAAACTGCAATATCCATCTTATTACGTTCAAACGAGAGTCTGGCGAGGGAACAACTGCTCAGAACACCGGTCAGTGATGAGAACCACCTTGTTTTGTAAATCCTCCTCAACATTAAACATGAAGTGTTCGTTAATTAATAAATAAACTGCAGATGTTAAATTGCTGAATTAGAAGAGGAATGCCTTTGTTCTGCTAAACAAAGGAAGGAAACGACGTCTTATCTGCCTGCATTCTTTCTGACAGACAGAAAGACAGACAGGGTGGAAAAGCTGTGAATAAATTCTAACGACTTTTGGGTGGAGATAATTGGACATGCTGCTGATTGACATTACACAGGCTTCCAGCACAGCACTTCCTATCATCTCCACCCAAATAAGTGCTGCTCTTGTGCAGGATGTTGACAGACAACACTGATCTGACACACAAACCAGCACGTTTATGAGGCGGCGCTTTCAGACCAGCAGTTCTAGGGACTTATTGAGAGGAACTACCCCCTGGGCGCGCCCCCGAGAACTACACACCTTCAAGGGCCTTTTTCCTGGAGGAATGCCGAAGCACCGCAAGTCGCGTCAAAATCGAATGGCGTTTCTCCTGTCGCAAATAGGCTCAATAAAGCCTGGATTTCACTGACGCGCCATTTATCTGTGGTGTTTTCCTTCCTTTTAAGGCCAACGATAAGAGCTGATGTTTAGATGGCTAAAGTTTTACATGGACTTAAGGCTGAACCCGACTCAATTTTTCCAGTCAAACTGGATTAAGCTGTTTAATAAGAGAATACAAAGATGCTCTATAGTCTAGGCCTGTCTGGCAATTAGAAAATCCACCGGTGAGGATTTCTTCAGTGATGATTTCGACAAGTGAATCTCACTACACTTGTGTCTGGACCGTTCACTGTGTAAACACACACACACACACACACCCCTACTGCACTGGGAGAGTACCTACCCTGAAGTAAATCAGTCCCTAAAAACAGCGCTCTAGGAACTATAACCGTTCTCAGTTCCTGCAGTGCAAACACACACAAAAAAGAGGGACTTCCTCCAATAGTTCTAAGAACTATGCAAAGTTCCTCTGGTCCAAAAGCACCCATGATCTGCCGAGACCTGGCTCAGCTGCCGTGAGTCATGTCACTATTGGGCCACTACAGAGCTTTATTCTATACTCAGACTGCTGATGCTGGCATCTTATCTAAAAGGGATTGGCCTAGATCCCTAATCATTACTCTGGGTTTCATATGGGAGGAGACTGGCTGGGCAGGCAGCATTTCTGCATGGCATTAAGAATCCTGCGAAAAATTCAGTGCTACTCAAAAGTAACCCAAAAATAAATAAATAAATTAATTAATTAAATAAATAAAAAACAATGGAGGTTAGACTTGTGATATTTATTTTCCCCGCAATATTCATTTTCCATTTGAAAAGATAAACTTACAAACGATTTAAATCATCCATAACTGACAGCCGAAAAAAAAACAGGAATATCCAGAATATCAGGTTTAAGGATGGTGCAATATAACCAGCTGTGCAGTCGGGAGCTGCTTGCTGGCAGCGCCAATCGAGAAAACTCGGCAAGATCATGAAATTAAAGCCGATTCT
Source organism: Parauchenoglanis punctatus (assembly GCA_030068025.1). Lineage (NCBI taxonomy): Eukaryota > Metazoa > Chordata > Actinopteri > Siluriformes > Auchenoglanididae > Parauchenoglanis > Parauchenoglanis punctatus. The sequence goes on along the minus strand of JAQQZU010023927.1, from coordinate 9,127 downwards.
GTAGTAACGTGACGTAAAATGTAAATAACGCAACATGGCCCGAGTTGACCGAGGTCCGAATGGCTGACATTTTCTCGGTTCCGAGTGTCCGAGTGTTTACTGGTTCAGGAGATAAAGAAAAAGAAAACAGAATACTTAAATCACTCAGCACATTTACATGCACACTAATATTCCACCATTATGCTGAATTTGATACGGGTCATGTGAACATCATATTCCGATTGGATATTCCGAATCCTTTTTCCCGAATTCAGCATTTTCCAATTAAGACATGCGAGACGTTATCCAGGTTTTAGGAGCATTCTGTGGACATGTATACACCACAATATGTGCCTCAATTGAAGTTTTTACGGCGGTTTGCCTCTTGCCTGTTCGCTGTACACAAACCAACCAGACAACAGTTAGCGAGGCTGGGGCAGGGACGCATGCATGTACATGGGAATATTAGCAGAACATTCATTTTCATTAGCCATGTAAACAGCATAGTAGGAATACTGGTTTTTTTTTTGGAATACCTAACATTATAGAGTACATGCAAACAGTGATTTTTTTTTTTAAACTCACTGTTCACATCATTTGTAAAGTATTAGATTTGAAACTTATTTTCCCTTTTGGCCAAAAACTGAAAGTGCCTTTTTGCCCATTTTTTACTGAACATTTATTGAAAAGTGAATTTAAATATACTTGTTTAACCTTAGCCTCGTCAAACATACTTTGACAGATTTTAAGCATGCGAGATGGGAGAAAGGGGCGGGGCTTCCAGAAGGTGTTCATGAATACAAGCGAGGTCGAGACGCCTAAATGAATCAGTCCAGATTAACAAGTCAACCGACTCGTCTCCTGTCTTATTAGGATGAAAAGAGACTGCTGTTTTGACATTTTTGAGCGATAATGCATATTAATGTTAAAGGGCAGAAATCCCGGCAGGTTCGGAAATGTTTTCGGAGTAAATGTCACTGCTGGATAAGATGGCAGAGTGAGATTATGGAGGGACGTTTAAATCGCTAGATCTCACAAATCGAGGTCAAAAATTCCTTACTTTGGACAAATCTGAAGGAAATTCTCAAGGATCATCTGCTCATCTAATGAGAGGATTATGAAAGTATTCAGAGTCTTTTCAGACAAAATGCTGCCCAAAACCAACAGGTTTAAACAAACACGCAGGGGTGGAATATTTCACTTCGGAAAAAGTGATTCCAGCTACGCAAAATGGACATCAGTGAAGACCTGGATACGGCTTGGGGCAGAAATTTATGGGAAAACTTTTTTTCGGGGGCGACTTCCATTACTCGTTAGCTTCGTAGCTTCAGTGAAAAAGTGAAGATGCAAAAACAAGGCAAATACCTACATTTAGGGATCTACGTTTAATCTCTAATTTACATTAGAGACTAGAATTCTGCAGGTTTTGTGTGTTCAAACTATTTCATCAACAGATCAATCTTTCAGGTTGTTTTATATCAAATGACCGGATTTGATTCTGTAATATAATTAATGGTCTGATTATTACCTGAGTCAGCTTTTCCTGAGCACGAGACATGCAAGCCATGTAACGTTATTGCGGGATAAACATATGGCCCTAGGTTACATCGCAAAACTCTTGAGGTCTGCTAAAACTTACTAGGCCGGTTTTCCTGACACACAAAGCTAGTACTCGTCATTTATTCACTTTTTTTGTCAACAGCTATGCCAAAGAAGTTCAACTGGAACCTGACAAACCAGAAGGTTAAGACAGAAACCAAAATAAAGCCATATCAATGGCACAACTATGTATTTTGGCACTTAATGAAAGCATTTTTTTAATACTAATAATGTGTGGGCACACCTCAAGATAGTGATTCAAACAAACATGGCATTCTGGTTGACGTAATACTGAAAAGAAGTCTGTAGGGAGGGTATAAACATGACTACTGAAGCCGGGCAAACGAAGATTTACGTTTAATACATTTCTATAACTATGCTTGTTCAAATGGAGCCACTCCATAAGAAATCATAAGAATTGGGGGCGGTCCCAGCTCGAACGTCTCAAAATGGCTTCATTTTGTGATTTTTGTCTGAGGTGTCAAATGAAGTTTGCAGTTGGTTTCAGCTCGATATAGTTTTCCATTCAGATTTTCAGGACCTTTATTAAAAAAAAAAAAAAAAAAAAAAAAAAGCCCAAATTACCCCCCCCCGCTTTATCTGTAGTCACTTTCAGCAGGCCATACATCAAAAACTAAGAAAGATACAATCTTTAATTTCTCAGGATTTCTTTACTGTATCTCCGAGTCTTAGCAGAACCCATTACAATAGTAATTATCCCTCTACATTCTGCGCCACAATTTCAAATATTACTAGAGTAATCCAACATGATGCATGGTAAGCTAGATTGCTAGTTAAGTACTTGTCACGCTGTATGATATATTACAAATCGATTACATAAGAATATTACAAATCTTGGCCGAATTCCAGACCAGTGTGCAAGAACGCGTGTTCTCCATGTCCGATTGTAAAAGCTCCTCCAATGATCAGTGCACGGGTAAAGAAAATTCTTTACGTTCTTCTTACATCAGTGTGATCTGCCAAAAATGGGGTCGCATAAAAACAAACGATTCCTCGACACACCATCATCAGTGTCATGCCTAAAATAAGAATTTTAAAAGGTGAAGACGTTTTATGACTTTGGGGAGAAGAGGGGGGGAAAGAAAAAAAAAAAAAAGCGAACGTCGAAATGTCCATTCCTTAAAGTAGACTGGAGGTAATAAGGATATTTTTCTGTCCTTTAGCATTTATCATAGCTTTGCAACTCACTGTACAAAGGGCATGTAAACTCTAACGTCACATTAGTGCGAGTAAATCAATATCTTAAATAACTGATTGCTCGTGTTTCTCATCAGCCCATGCCATCCTCCTATTAGTGGCTTTTACAAGAGCGTCATATCACACGTTCTCTGTGATCACACACTAAAAATAAAAAAGAAATAAAAAAATAAACACCTCTCACACTGGCAGAACTTTGTTGTCCGAATTCTTTGTGGTCAGAATTGTGAGACCATCTCACGATGTACGATTTAAGTAAAATCGTCATGCTGTGCAAAACCATTACATACTTCTGTTCAGATGGTGCAACTGCCCGACCTCACACAAAACATTATTTCAGCCTGGCTTTCTCCCGATATGTTCAATTTAGTGGTGTAATAAGCCAATGATTTGGGTCGATGCATCCATTTAAAAGACCACAAATGAAATGAATCGATGTAAAAATCGATAAACCGATTAAAACCGAATAAACCATTTAAAGCACAATCATCTAAAAATAAATAAATCCATCTAGCCAAGTTCACAACTGCCACTGCCAGCAAGCAGTTCCCGACCACACATCCAAAACTGACGTGTAAACAATAGAACTGGCTAGCAAAGTGATTTTGCCCATAACTCCTTTTCTACATCATTTGCACTAAATCATATTGTATTGAACCATACATTGTATTGCATATTCAGTGACGTGATATTAAATCGCTGCCTTACGAACTGAAATCATATTGTATCGTATTCCATGGAACCCCTAGCTCAAACGCAAGGCATCGGTGTGTAGTAAGTAGGAGGTTTAAGCCACCTTCATGCCAAATTGGTTTTTTTTTTTTTTTTAAACTCAACGTTCTCACATCCCTACGCGTTCCTCATTCCGGAGGGATAAATCGTATGAAGCGAAACAGGCGGAGAGATTCGAAACGAGTAGCTCATGCTGTAGTTACACTCGAGGCACCTTATCTAGAACAATTTCTTGATATCATGTTAAGATAACTCTGATGTTAGCCAATTCAATGCATATAATTTCAATACCACATTTAAGGTTGAAATTTGAAAACGTGAAGTGATGCACATTCACATTGTTATTAGGACAAACAGGACATCAACAACTATAAGTACCAACATACACCAACGCTTGACCTCAACTCATGGCCAAATGATTGTTGATAAGTTTCACAATCGGGACCGAGGAATCGGACTGGAAATTACACGCAGTGTGAACCTGGCTTTTATGGAGGTTTCTTTTGTTGTGCAATTGAGCTCAGAAATGTATAAATACCACATTTGAGTGTGAAACTGAAAAGGTCATTCAGCTATTTTTTGCTTCCATACATTGAAAAACAACCAAACATTTTTGTGACATTTGGATCACTTTTAGAGTCCAGTGTGAACGCAGGTCATGTTGAAGTGAAGCAAACTGATCTCCTCACTGGGACAAAAACACTGAGGTGAAAAAATTTAACAAAAGACCAAGTTTCACGCTAAAAATGTTCTTAAATTGGATGTTAAATTAGTGAAAAAGGAACTCATGCTGAATGGATTCAGAGGATTAGCCTGCGTTAATGAGGCTAAACCCGCAACCGCTAACTGCTAATACAGAAGACTAAACAAACCATTCATAAATACAGGGCGTCATAAAACAAATACCACATGGATAAAATACAATACAACTATTAATAACAATAAAAAGGTTTTTAAAAAAAACGAGAGAAAAGATGCAACAAGCTAAACTGTTTTGCCTAGGTGAGCCAGTATTGCGTCGCTTGCTATTAGCTGCTAGCACCAACTAGCATCGCTTGCTATTAGCGCTTGCTTTTCCTACATTTTTTAATCACATGTATGTGATTAAATGAATGCGATAATGATGAAATGTTATATTAGTGATGTATACATAACACCATTGGTATATTGGTGCGTTCTTGAACCAAAATGCACCGTAACTACAAGGGAGAAACGTTTGCTAGTTTTGTATGATGCCTTGTAATAATATACAGGAATGCTATTTCACACCAAGACGCAATCGACGTAGAAAACGATTACACGTCTAGAATGTATTAAAAACCCACAAAGCAACTTAAACAAAGCTCCAGGATAGGCAGCTAGGTGGCTAATTGGCAAACGGGTTTTTTTTCCCTTTGTTGGTGGTTAGCACACCGGCTAATGCTAAAGCTCGTTTAGTGCGGATGCAAACAGCGCGAGCTGTGTAACAGGCTGGAGCCATTGCATTTAATTATGATTTTTAATAATAGTGTAAGAATGTTACTGTTTAGACAATGGTTTTCTTGGCTTGATCTAAAAACAATAAATGAATAATAATAATAATAATAAAAAAACCAAACAAAAAACCACGCATTGAAGCTTAGACGTGAGCCCCGGTCATTGTTGGTGCAGCTATGCATGTAGAAATCATGTCTTAAAAGGTCTTCGTGCTTCTGACAACACTCGGGTGTTATTTAAGAACAAATCAGGACACATGCAGAGTGTGAATGGAGATAATTATGACTGGCAAAACAACAAAACGCCTTTAAAAAAATAAATAAATAAAAATTCGTAGCATGCCCATTACGGCGAATGCGCACTCACCAGGAGTAGCTTTGCTCCGCCATGTCGCCGAGGACAAACAGTCAGCAAAACGGCGAGACCACGATGGAGACCGGGGGAAATAAAAGGATATTATTCCCTCCACACTTTCTATGTCCACCTTCTTCACTGAAGCCCTTTTGGTAACAACATGGCGATCGCTTATTCCCCCAGACGCTGGCTTGCAACAGTAAACGGCCAAAGACAAAGCACACTCAAAACGGTATTTGATCACAACAACGAGCTCCTGGCGTCTTGTTGTCGGTATTTTTTTTTTTTTTTTTTTTTTTTTTTTTTTTAAAACCCCGATCCAGATCTCAAAGGCTGATTAGACTAGCTGTAAATCCATTTCCCCCCGAATCGGAGGATTTTCTTCTCCGTCTGCATGCAGATCCAGCCTAAGGTCTGTAAAAACCCTAAATGAAAGCAGCGCAGGGAGCTTTGTTTTGTATGGCGAGATCATCGAGAACGCGCGCACAGCCTCGAGGACGCGCCTTGTGTCCGCGAGCATCGGGAACGCGCGCTGCTCTGTCGCTCTCCTCTACCGGAACGGGAAGGTTCACGTTACAAACGAGCAGTGTGCTGTGATGGTTACGACCTGAGTAACTCCTGTCAAGTAGATTTTCATCCATCCATTCATCATTCATCCCCTTTAATTGTAACACTTTAATTAATCCCTTTAATTGTAACCCTTTAATTAATCCCTTGAATTGTAACTCGTTCTAATGCGATATTGCTTACACACATAACCTTTTTTTCTCTTTTTTCTTTTTTGTGAACCTGACTTATGGGACATCTGAGCAAACATTTACAAATGAAAGTAACAAATAACCAACGTGCCTTTACATATGAGAAAAATGTCTGGAATTATCCACAAAGCTTTCGGAGGGTGTGGAAGCTCTTACTATAAAACAAAGCAAACAAACAAATAAAAAAATGAATTTCCATTCTTAAAAGTAAGTTTGAAGTATTAAGGATATTTTTTCTGCCATTGAGCACTCATCGTAGCTGTGCAACGCACTGTACTGTGCATGAAAACCCTAGCATTACATTAAAGAGGCTGGCTCACGCTTCCCAGAATCCTCTGCGCCAAGCAGCGAGGCGCCGTTGTCGATGCTATCGATATTCCAAAAACAATCCAGCGGCATTTTAGACCATAGATCTTAAATCGTGACAGGAAATTGACGATATATTGTCAAAGAATCGATGTTTTAAATTCTTTTTAAAGATCCATTCTGTTATTCGTCACTAACAGTGCATTTGTGGCGGTTTTGCTGCGCAGAGAGCTAGCAGGTAGCGGTTACATGCTAGCAAGGCAAAAACATCGCATTGCATTCTGGGAAGGGTGAGGGCTCCTTTAACGTGAGTAAATCAGTATTTGAAATAACTGATCGCTCAAGTTTCTCATCATCCTATGGCGTGCTCCGATTGGTGGCTTTTACACGAGCACTGTATCCCACCTTCTCAGTGTTCACTCTGAGATTTTAAAAAATATTTCACACTGGCAGAATTTTGTTGTCAGACGCTTTTGGTCAAAATAGTGAGAACGTCAATTCATGAACAAAGAATTCTTTTACGATGTACGATTTTTGTGAAATTAGTAATCTTTTTAGTAATTAGTTTTGTAAAAATCAGACCAGTCATCATACTGTGTAAACCTCGTTTAGGTACTTGTACAACTGACCCACTTCACACGTAAATGATATTATTTCAGTCTGGCTTTCTCCTGATTTGCTCAACTAATGAGATACACAATATTTTTGTGTTTCACGATGGTCACCATGTCAGACTATGCGATCATAGTGCCGTAAATTCTTGCCATGACTCGCAACACTGCAAGTTTGACCCCAACCAATCAGCGTTCAGGTCCTTGCGTGTCGTTGGGGAGGAGGGTCAAGAAATTGTCAGTCATGGCTATAGAAAGAACGTGAAGGATCACGTCATAGGGGTGGCCAAACTAGGTGAGAATATACAAAAAATTCTCACATACTAGACTTAACTTTGGGGCATCATGGGGGTGTCCCAGGTGTCGCCACCTCACCGTTCTTCGATTACGTAACACTATAAGGCACGTTTGCCGTTCATATTAAGGCCCGACGCTAGAAATTTGTCTGGCCACAACAAAATCCTGTTCGATTTTATTAACTACTTCTGCTATTACTACAACTGCTGCTAATACTATTATACCACTAATATTACTACTAATACTGTTACTACTACTGCTGTTCCTATTAGCTTTGCTGTTTCTATGTACAATATTTTGGCCCCTCTCTTCTCCATACATTGTCAGTGGAAATGCACCACCATATGTCCACCCCTGACTGTTTCTTTTTTCCTTGGTTGGTGCACTATTTTCAGCACACCAGGGGTTTGTGAACAGCTCATTGTTGATTAGCCAGGCATTCCCATTGATTAAGGATTAGGGATTAGGATAAAGGCTCTGAGTCAAAGTAGTCTAGTTAAACAATTATACGCGTGTAGCAACCGTAGCCTTTGTTTTTCAGACTTAGGAATACTTTACTAATCATCCCTGTATAATTAAGAATGCATAATCCAACAGGTAAACAGATTATTCATCCATTTCGTACAGGTGTGTCCATGAATTGCAGATAGCTGACAGACTCATTCTCTAAGCACAGAAAGGACGGCTGCCAAAATCATGGATTTTTGTCCTCCGTGCTTTTCGTTTGACTCGCGTTAGCATGATCTAGAGAGCAAACGTGTGTGCACAAGGTGATTACGAATCACATCAGATCTATTTATTGTCATCCAGTGTTACGAACGGTATAGAGTTCAATGAGGGAGACAATACACAACACCGTAATACACACATAACGCTGTAAGAAAGATCAAATACAAAAACACACAGATTTGGTAAAATAAGAACAGCACAAGATGAAATGAATATAGAGTACAGTAGAAAAATACACATTCATGACATTATCAGTAGCACCATTTGAAAGTGCAAATGAATGTCCTATTTTAGGCTGTCTCAATAGAAGTCTGTTTTTAAGTGTAGTTTCCTGAACCAAGTAACTGAAGCCTCACATTGCCGCCGCAGTCTTTTATAGCATTCGCCCTCGTTGAAATTGTGAAATCATAAATAGGCACGATGATGTATTGAAAATGGTGATAGTTATCATACTATAGATATATCAAATTGTTCAATCTCTAGTGTCAATGAAGGCTATGAAGGAGGAATAAAATATATAAAGATAATATTATTATACTATCCCTAATCATGCATGTAAACTTTGAGCCACACTACACAACATACAATGGAATAATGACACACTTCCTGTTTTCGCAGCATGACTTGGCATCGCCTTTTAAGATATCAATAATTCCGTCCCAGTTTAGCATCATGCATATGTTGATGTCATGATCCTGTCAAATCTTGTTTAAATCTAATGAAGCTTATATGAAGAGTATTTTTAAACAGTAGGTCATTTAAAAACTCAACAAATGGCTGACTTCCTGTTGGGCCAAAGATATTGGGTGTGATTGAGAAATTTGTCTGTCTTAAAAAGACTATCCATCCATTATCTATACCGCTTTATCCGTCTGGGTCGCGGGGTCCCAGCATCTTCTGGCAGGTCGCCAGTCCATCACAGGGTTCTCACAGACAAACAGCCACACATGCACGCATTCACACCTATGGGCAATTTAGAGTAGCCAGCTGACTTTGGACTGTGGGAGGAAACCGGAGCACCCAGAGGAAACCCACGCATGCACGGGGAGAACATGCAAACTCCGCACA
>JAQQZU010023926.1:0-13039 GCA_030068025.1 Parauchenoglanis punctatus | reverse complement strand
CTATGGGCAATTTAGAGGAGCCAGTTGACCTAATCTGCATGTCTTTGGACTGTGGGAGGAAACCGGAGCACCTGGAGAAAACCCACACATGCACGGGGAGAACATGCAAACTCCGCACAAAAAGGCACCCTGGGATTGAACCCAGGACCTTCTTGTTGTGAGGCGACAGTGCTAACCACTGCACCACCATGCCACCTGTATCATACACTATGTATTATTGAATTATGGAATTAGACAGTTTTTTTGGGCGGGTCAAAAATGGTGGTTTACTGGAGCTATCTATTTAGCATAACCCTTGCCCTAACACTACAACTATAAACATTAGAGCGCATTGGCATCAGTGGTTCTCCCACTCGTTTGCGAGTTATTAAACTTACTTCATGTCAAAGATGGCTGCGTGGCACTAGCACGCAAAACCACTCTGGGTCTAAACTGGTGCTATGTTTGTTGCGCACAACTCCTACAGCATATGGACACCAGAGCAAACAGATGGTCTATGGGGGTTAGCCCGTAGCCCATAGCCTGAACCTATGTTTTGCTCACTTGCCATGTCTTGCTCGCTCACTCACCCACTCTCTCTCCCAAAAGTATATTTCTCGTATATTGTATACAATCTGTATGCGGGAGACTCCTGAAACTTCAGGAGAGGTGGAATGTCTGTAATATCTTTAATAACACATTTTTCTGTGGTATGATAATCTCAGAACAGTTTTACTGCTTTACATGGCCTTTAAGAAAATCTCTTAAGTGCTAAGTAATATGAATGCTTTTTCAGATTAATTAAAGCAGCATTGGACTTTTTTTCTAGGAAGAAACTGGTAATGTCTGTTGGTACTGACCTCTGTTCCGATATTTCTATCTCTATTTCTTTCTTTCTGTATTTATTTATGCATTGATTGATTTTGTGTTGCTTGATACTTACATAATCATTAGTTAGTCTCATATAGCAAAAGGGGTTTTAAGTTATAATGTATGTATCTCACAATTGAATATATACCTATGCATGAAATAACATTTGACACACTTCTCCATGATGGCTACTACTGATCAATAAAGGTCATGTATTGGGAATATATAGCTGTGCTCATAATTATTCAATACTGCAAGATGTTGTCTATAGATCACACCTACCCTTAGATAGTGAATTACTATAAATTAAATTAAATTAAATCAAATTATTCTTTAAATGTGTTGGCAACTTTACAGTGGTGTTGACACATGACTTCTCTAAGGTGATTTTCAAATTGTGCTATTTGTTGTTTAGAAATATATAAATCATTGGTTTTCAAGTACCAGCACATAACCATTTAGGAGGTGCATTATTAAGAGAAATTAAAATGTATTCAAAAATACAAATTATAAAACAGATGGTTTCTGTTTTAAAAGCATTGATATACCATAAACAATACTTTGCAAAGTCTTAGGCACATGGAGATAAATTATGTAAAGTTAAGGTGACTTAAAAATAATCTTTCTGCTTAAAAGAAAAATACTACAATGTGCAATAAACAGTAATAAACTAAAAAAAGTTAATATTTGGTGTAACGACCCTTTGCTTTTTTTCTTAAGCAGTAGATTATAATCCCAGTGTGCAGTTTTATAAGTAAATGAGTTGATAAATTATACTGAGCATCTTGGAGAATCTGTCACAATTCTTCTGGAGACTTTGTTGCACTTGTCTGAAAGGTGGTCTCTTACACAATATTTTGCTTTATTTACTGACATACAATCATTTTTCAAATACAAATTATTTTTTGAAAATGTAATGTTTGGAAATCTAAACTGTTTTTGTACTGACTCAGTAATGCAGAATTCATAAAATAAATATCTAAAACAAAATTTATACTAAAGAAATGGGGGTGTCTAAGACTTTGTACATTACTGTATATCATACCTCTGAGCACATAACAATATCTGTATCCTGTATTAGTTCACCAGGTTTTAAAACAATAATGCTATTACACTCAAGCCATTGTTCTGTTCATATAATACCCCAATCTTTGCCTGTTATGTTGCTCAGTATCCAAAGCATGCTGTTAACAGGTTACATGTTAATATCATATTGGTCATATTGCTTTCTACCAAAAATCAATTTGAGTCTGTACAGTTTTTTTCAACCAGGGGTAGGTTGGTTTTAAGCACTCTGCTTTTTGTGATGATTCATAGAAATGTCTTACAAACCTCTTAAATCAGGGTTGTGGACCATAGGGTTTAATTAACTTTTAGATGTAGCTCCTTGGTTGGAATGAAAACCTGCAGCTACACTGGCCCTTTGAGGATAAGATTGGACACCCCTAATTTAAATAATAGCACCTGGACACAATTATTATTTGTTATATGCATAAAGCATATTAATACAAACTCTAACACTGACGTAGGAAACTTACCACAAATAAGCAGTGCCACTGCAAATATCTGGAAATCTAGTAATTGCCAAATTGTACTGTGCATGATGTGAAAAATCAAACAAATTTGTCTTTTTTAGAGAACTGTCCTATTTGGGAAGAAACAACAGTGAATCTCTGGTCTTTCTGGCTAAACCAGATCATCTGATATTTTTATGAAAAAAAGCCATACATTCATGCTTACTTTCTTATTCAGGCTTTTGTAGAATACAGGCAGAGTAGGCCAATCCATAATCCTGGGTAAAACTAAGACATACTTAGTCAAAACCAGATTAGCTGGCAGAACTAGAGGTGAATGATATAACAAAAACATCATATCATGATTCTCAAAGGCATTTCCGCAATACATGATGTGTATTACAATACTGTGTATAGGTAGTCTCACAAAATGCAAGCAGTACAGTTTTTTTTTTCAAATACTTTGAAGAACATAAATGTATTTCTTTTCATATTTAAAAATAAACTTTGTATTTATTAAAAATATTTAACACTGTATGAGAAATTAAAGTAATCTGTTTCCAATCAGTATGTGATTATTAAAAATCGGATATTGAATAATCAGAAAAATATTAAATTGGAAAAATGTATTGTAACAATTTATCATGGTATCGATATTGTATCACTATATCATACAGCCCTAAGAGAAGCACAATTATAATAGTCACAAAGCTCAGAAATGCAGATTCAAAGATAGGAGCAACAGGTATCTCAGTGTTTATGTGAGTCTTCCCAAGTGTTTCTGTCAATGTTGGTGGCTTTCAGGTCACGCTTACATACATCTTTGTACCTCAGCACTGACCACCCTGTTGGCCAATTCCATGAAATGAGTTCTCCATAAAGGAGGATTTTGGTTATTCTGCCATCCTCCATGGCGCACTTGACCAAGCCAGTGAAGGTGTCTCTGTTTGAGGAGTGTCTACATGGATGGGATCTTTGCTCGGGACAGAACATCCCCGTCTTTGCAAGAGATGCAGAGTATTCGGTTAAGGCATTGCATATGAATGGCATCGAGTCTTCTTTCCTGGTGATCCTTGAGTGTCCATGTCTCACTGGCATTCATGAATTTGCTCAACACACAAACCCTGTACAACTGCACCTTGGTGTGCTGTTAGATAAAATTCTTAATCTGCACATTAGCTTATAGCATTTCTCTATACACCCACTTTAAACTCATGTAATCATTGTCTCAGTTGTGCCTGTCCTTCTAAATTAACATATCAATTGAGTAAGATTCACTAGACCCTGTCATACCCTGCCAGCTGTTGAAGACCATTTGCTTGTTTCTTTGTTCTTTAGTTTCACACCTACACGCGCGCACACACACACACACACACACACACACACACACTGCTATATATACTCTTTGCTGCCACAAATTTTGGATTAAGCATACACCTACATTCCGTGTCTGTGTATTCAATCCCCGGATTCTGGGCCTAGATACATGCAGGCAAGAAACATTCACCCACTGAACTCAGATCAAACCTTGCAAGATCCTCTTGGATTGATTTGTTCTAACAATTTGGTGTAGAAGTGGGATTTTAAAAAGGGTAAGTATACTTTCATTTTTTTTCTGTCTTTCCCAGTTTGATGACATTTTGCTTAGTTACAGGGATTTTCATAGTTACAAGTATTTATGAATTCCTTTCAGTCTAAATAGAGTTTCTTTAAATGCTATGCTGGTTATAAATTGAGGTTACAAGGGATTTAGGTGATCCCTATCAGTCTGTGTTGAGTTTCTTCGGATGCCTTGGTTTTTATCATGTCTGTGGGTGAGAGTTTGTCATCTGCTTGTGTTATTTGTTGTTTTGTTGTTTGTGTAAATTCAGCCCTTGCTTGAGTTGTGTATTGTATAGTCTGGCTCTAATTAACTAATTCAAAGATGTATTTAATTTGGCTGTTGCCCATGTAGTAAATACTGTATCTGTCTTAGTGGTGTTTCCTTAAGAGACATCCTATCCAGGACAAAATACAGGCAAAGTTGATTCTCCTTAAGGAAGGATCTTAAATCCTGTTCAGTTACCTGTGATTAGTATCCTATAATGTTAGCTATGTCCAATTCAGGGAACTGAAGAATAACTGTTTTAACTATAAACTTGTAGAGAGCAAATGCTATTATTCCATGGTGTGTTGCTTTGGAAGCAGTTATTAAGAAACTAAGAAACAGTTATTAGTGTTGCAAATAACACTGAGTTGTCTTTTTCTGCTGATGAAGAATACATTAATTAATATTAATTATGGGAAATGGTCAGTCATCCTGACAATGCTCCTCATGCAAGCAATCCTGATAAAATGCAGCCCAATTTTGAATGTGATATGCTGAGGCTCATTCTCTCCCTTTTAATTCAGCACAGGCTGCTGAATTGGTAGCTCTTACTCGTGTGTGCATCCTTTTAAAGACAAGCCTTTTTCAGAACTTCGGATGGGAAACCACTATCTGACATCAATTGGCTGATTATGTTGCTAAATGGGCTGTGAAAAGTGCCCCAGTATCACCTTCTCCATTTTGGAAAACTTGTTCATGTGCAGTGTATGCCTCTGTTCTAAGTCATGATCCTAGTCAAGCCGAAGTGGTACCAAAATCTTTACTGCCTTTTCTGCCAAAGGGGGTAAAACAGACAATTAATTAACAAATTTTTGTGTTGCAAACATCAGTAAAATTACTTATATAGTATTAGGTGTATGCCTCACATGCTAATGTGTCTAACAGAGCTGCTAAACATGACACATTGCAGACACATAGTGGTCCTTTCCAGTTCTTATTGTTGAAAGAACAAATAGGACACTGGAATATGGAGAATCATGGGTCGTCCTGACTGATGTATTGTGTGAAATTTGTAAGACATCCATTTCCACAACCAAATTGTCTCCTTTTTAAAAATTTTATTAGCAGACCCTTTGCCACCCTATGAGTTAATGGTAAACCAGCTCCTATCCTTACAGGTGACCTGAATGTTCTGCAGCAAGAGTACACTGCCTCTTGGATTGATATGTTAAATAACCACTGTGCTAAACTCTCTCTCTACCATTACCACTAGAAGTCTCCACTCACCCTTTTGTTGCAGGTGACAGAGTGATTGTGAAATTCCTGAATACCAGGATGGATAGTTGAGCTGCATATGGACCACCCACTGAGGTGACTGCTGTCACTTGCACCATTGTTCTGACCAGAGACATGCCTTACGAGATCCACACATCAAGACCTGGATCTGGTGATCTGGACCACTTCAGTTTATTGATCATATTAGGACAGTTTTGTTCTCATTGTTTGGATTTAGATTTGGATTGAGCATACACCTACATTCTGTGTCTGTATCTGTGTGTTTAATCTCCAGATTCTTTTGATACTGATGGTTAAGCTAAAGACTCTACATGCCCTGGAGAAACAGTCCTTCAGTTTTTGTGGCAGTGTTTTTCATGCATGGAAATTGCAGCATCATCAGCAAAGAGGAATTCTCTTAGAGTAACTGTTTGCATCTTGGCTTTTGCCTTCAGCCTTGACAAGTTGAACAGCTTTCCATTGCATCCGGTATGGAGGTAGATGCCTTCAGTAAATTGGACGAATGCCTGCTTGAGGAGCACAGTGAAGAAAATGCCAAATAGAGTAGGGGCAAGTACACAGACTTTTTTTACTCTGCTGCAGATGTCAGACATTGCCTCAGACATTGATCTTTTATAGAGAACAATCTCTTTATGTTGCCTTGGAAGGACTTCTCAGTGCTCAGTAGTGTTGGGGGGACAGCCGATTCTTTCAAGGATCTTAAACAGACCGTCTCTGCTCACAAGCTCAAAAGCCTTTTTGAGGTTGATGAAAGTCAGAGAGAGGAGCTTTTCAAGTTCCTTGCATTTCTTCTGCAATTGTCTCATTGAGAACAGCATGTCAACTGTGGATCTTACAGATCTGATTCTGCACTGTGAGTCAGGATAGACTGTGTCAGCGAGAGCCTGGAGTCACTTCAGGGTGCATATGAGCGAAGAGTTTTACCGCAATGCTGAGCAAAGATATGCTGCAATAGTTGTTGCAGTTGCCTTTGTCACCATTGTTTTTGTAAAGGGTCTAGATGTTGGCATCTATCATGTCCTGGGGTACAGCTCCCTCTTTCCAGCAGAGGGAGGAGATGATGGAGGTGGCTGAGGAGTGGGCATTTGGCATACATTAGTATCTCTATGGGGATGCTGTCATTGCCTGGGGTTTTGCTAAAATGTGAGTGCCTCAAGTGCTGAGCTGAGTTCTTCTACACTGGGTACTGAATTGATGATGTCAATGTGGGGCATGAATTCTACTGAATTCGGTACCTCTTCTGTAACAGTGTTCTCCTAAATATAGAGTTCTGAATAGTGCTTGACCCTGCCCTTTTTTTTGACTAGGCTTATCCTTTATCTAGTCACCAGGAGAGTGACAATGGAATGCTGACATGAAATGGCTTTTCTGAGTTGTTCCCTGGTCTCAGTGGCATCTTTGCCTTGTTTGCTAGGTAATGCATTTTCAAGAGTACAAACAAATTTCTCTATTACAGTGGGGCAAAAAGTATTTAGTCAGCCACCAATTGTGCAAGTTCGCCCAATTAAAAAGATGAGAGAGGCCTGTAATTTTCATCAAAGGTATACCTCAACCATTAGAGACAAAATGAGGAAAAAAAAATCCAGAAAATTACATTGTCTGATTTTTAAAGAATTTATTTGCAAATTATGGTGACTGAATAATGAAAAACTGAAACTGAACTGAAACTGAAAAAATGGACTGAATAATATTTAAAAATTCTGACTATTCAGTGAGAGATACTGAAACTAACTAAAATAACAGGTAAAACACAAAGGTCAGGATTGTTATTTGGGATATTGTTGGATTGAAGAAAACAGGTTCCAAACAGAAGTACTGGTCCCAAAGTAAAAAAGAAATGAAAAATAATAATTTCTTGAAAACAAATGAATAAATTCCACGGAAACTGCTCCATTTACAGTACAAATCTCCTACTGGGAAGTTTGCCAGGTGCTCACCGAACCACTGACCTACTTTTCCATTCACAGAAGAAATTGCTGTGCTCTGAAGCAAAAAAAAAAATGCACCAAGATGAAGATTAATTTATTAACATATTAGAACACATTAGCATGATTCTGCTACACAACTCATGTGCTCCTTGATGGAAAGCTCAAAGACCACCCAATGCCTACATCATTTGTATTGCTTTTTCCTTGAGTCTTCCCTTTTTCTCTGTGAATTGCTGAGATGTTCATTCATCAGCATAAATTTCCTTTTAAAGACAGCTGTGAAAAGCTTTGCTAACTTCAGGCCCAAGCAGGAAAAATACAGATTTCTCCGGAAATACTGGCTGTTCGAAAAGCAAAGTAAACAAATTCCCTGTATGAACAATGAACAACACAGGTCCTTTTTAGACCTGAGAGTGCCTTGGGGTGTCAAAAAACCATAATGAAATAAATTATTGCTCTATCTATCTATCTATCTATCTATCTATCTATCTGTCTGTCTGTCTATCTATTGAAGGATGTACTGAAGGATACATGAAATAATATAACCATAATTTAATGAATGAATTAAAAAGTGAGAAAGTACTTTTATAGAACATATAGTTTTGTTTCTAAAACCAAATTGTCTGGCATGTTCAATATCATTGTAAAATCCATGATATATCTACACCTGTGACCACATCAACATAATTGGATTATGTAATAATGTGCCACATTTTAAAAGAATAAAACCTTCACCTTAAGCCATTGTTCTGTTCATAGAATCCCCTAATTTCCACCTGTTATGTTACTTAAGGCTGCCTGTTAAACAAAAACAGCCACAGAAGTGGCAGATGAGTTGTTTATTGTGAATATCATTACCAATAAATTAAATAATTTATTGAACCCAGGTTGAATTATGTTAATTGGTTACTCTAAATTGCCCATAGGTGTGATTTTGAGTGTTAATGGTCCCAGCCACTAGGGAGCACAGTTAGTGTTTTGTGGTGCCGGTCCCAAGCCCGGATGAATTGGGAGGGTTGCATCAGGAAGGGCATCTGATGGAAAAACCCCAGCCATATTGATGAGGATGAAGTCAAACAGATGATCCACTGTGGTGACCCCGAACAAGGAATAAGCCGAAAGAGAAAGAAGAAGATTGAACACAAGATTTTATAATATAGTTTTGTTGTGCCTAACAACTTCTTTATGCATGATAAAGCAAAAATGGCCTTCAAGATGCCAATGCCATCATGTTCAGCATTCACTTGTCAACTAGCATCCTTGAAAACAAGAACATAAGAAAACCTTAAACAAAACATTCAAATAAAACATAAATTTCCTGTTTATGCGTATGGTGAATAGTTCTCACAACATTATCGTTCCTGTCGTTTATGTGCAAAGCAATGGAGGAAAGAGCTATTCTGTAATTGTGTGTGCATGTAATGTCCACTGGAAAGTTTGTGTTGTTGATCCATTTTCGTATGAACAACCTGTTTTTTTTATACCTTCAAATGGTATTGTAAAGCCAAATAATTTCTTATTTGTTGATGAGTGTGTGAATATGTGTGTGCATGATTGTAGTGGACTGGTGTATTTTCACTCTTTAGTGTTCCCAGATTCCAGATCCATGACCGTTCTGACCGGGATAAAGCAGCAGGTATTTATTAATTAATGTTATTAATTATAACTATTAATAATTATGAATTTATGTTTTGATTATAAAAATTCCAGTAATATGCTTCCATGTGTAAAGTGTAAGTGAGGAGTATATTTTTGCCCCTGAAACAAATATTTTCAAGGAACAAATATTATCTGCTGCAGAAAAACAACACTGTACAAAAGAAATCAGTTGCACTGCAATGATTTGTCCCTATAGGGCCAAACGTTTGTGGGCACTTTACTCTCACACAAATATGGTGGCCTTCCCCAAATGTTTGCTACAAAGATGGAAGCACAGACTTTTCTAGGATTTATTTGTGTGCTGTAGCTTTACAATTTCCCTTCACTGAAACTAAGGCTACGTTAACACTGCAAGCCTCATTACGCAATTCCAATTTTTTTGCTCAGATCAGATTTGCTTATCGTGATGGTTCACATTCATAATTAAAAGTGACCTGGATCTGACATTGATGAGAACACGCCTGTCCTCTGAAACGGCACACATGCGCACAGTGATACGATCTTGCACGAGTACTGCGTCACCAACAACAAAAACATATTTGTGAGACAACACAGACAAAACAGATGTGCTAGTTGCTAATGTATGCATAGCATTTTGCTCTGGAGGACAGCAAACAGTTCATCAGCTGTAGCTCTCCTCCCCTGTTGTGTTAACTGCCGGTGTTCTGATTTTTTTTGTGCGAGCTTGGCAAAAAATGCTACTTTAGTATGAATAAATGCTGACAATATCAGAGAATAAACTCAATTTTAGCCACAGACCTTAACCAAACCCTAACCTTAAAAAAACCTTTAGCTAACCTTAACCTAATCTTAAGTTAACCCTAAAATCTTAACTTTAAATTTAACATGCAACCGCTAAGTAGCATATCTTGATAGGTAATCAAATCTCCAGAACACCATGCTGGCTGATGATGACGTTCTCAGTGCTTAGCCCATGCGTACAGGCAAAAAGTCACATGAATTCCGATATAAGCGTTCTCATTCAGGTCGCATAGCTGCGAATTGGATTTTCAGATTTAAGACCACATATGAAAGTGACTCAAATCTGATTGGAAAAGATAAGATTTGCATGTCCACACAGCCATGAAAAGATCAGATCTGTGTCACATTAAGGCAAAATATCAGATTTGAGTCACTTCAGCATGGCAGTGTGAATGTAGCCTAAGAGGCCCAAATCTGTTCCAACATGGCAAAGCTTCTGTGCACAAAGTGAAGTCCATGAAGAAATAATTTGCGAAGTTTGGAGAGGAAAAACTCAAGTGGCCCTGATCTCAACCCCACTGAACACGGGATGAACTGCAATGCTGATGTGCACCAGGCCTTCTCACTGGGCATCAGTTCCCTGACCTCACTCATGCTCTTGTGGTAAATCCCCACAGACATGCTCCAAAATACAGAGGAAAGCCTTCCCAAAAGAGTGGAGATTATTATAACAACAAATGGGGGGTTGGAATGGGAAGATTAAAAAGCACACAAAAATCTAAGCACACTTCTATTGCAAGATAAAAAGGCTAGTAATTTTTAGAAATTCTAGAAGTTTTTTCATGAGCTTGTTTTCAAACCTGAAGCTGCTAAGTTGCTATTATCCTGTGTGCTATCAGAGAAGACATTTCAAGCTTTGTGCCATGCCTTGTATGAGACAAATCTCATGCCTAATCAGCATTCTTCAACTGGACTCTTTTCTAATTAATTACCAGTTTTCTAATTATTAAATATTGCATTCTTTTAGTCCATTCTTCAGTGGGTTGATATCAACCATTCTACCACACTTTTCCCCCCATCAGTCCCACAGCTATATTTCTTTTTTGGTATAGACTCTTACTGTTTTATTAATTTACTTCTGTAAAATTAACTTCTGTTCTAAAATAAAACTCCATCAAATGTATTTAGAGAGAGAGAGAGAGAGAGAGAGAGAGAGAGAGAGAGAATGAGCCATTAGTAACAGCAAGAAAGCAAAAAGACAAAAAGAAACCTTATTATATAGCGTTAATTCATTCATGTTCAGTAACTGCATGTTCAGGGTTGGGGTGGATTTGGAGCCAATCCTGGAAACTCTTGGTTTGAAGCAGGAATACAGCATGGATGGAACACCAATCCATTAAAGAGCACCATGCACACACACGTTCATTCACACATTCATCCACACCTAGAAGCAATGTAAAGTAGCCAAACCACCTATTGGCATATTTTGGGGGTATGTGGAACCCAAAGAACCAGAAACTCCACAGACAGTAACCCAAGATCAGTATTAGACCATGGCTCCTGGACTGCTGAGGTATCTGCATCACAACATTTATTTACCTTCTATTATTCATTATAAAAAATATTGGGAATCGCACACTTTTCAGGGCTGACTTATGTTCCCACGGGTTCTCAGTGTCTCGGAGTTGGGAATCACCAGGATATGTGAGGAGCAGAAGCTTAATAAAATGTTTCACTTCATACCCTCATCTTACTGATCTCTGCATGGTTCTCTTGGAGCAGTTGTGCTGTGATAGTGAGTGACCCTGTGACAGAATTGGCTGACAGCAAAGTGGTCATGTTTCATTTTATTTCACTGCTAACTGCTGTGTGGCATATATTGCATTGCTGATGCTCCCCTATGCCAGAGCTTTAGCACCATGGATGTGAGAGGGAAAAAAACTGCATAATTGACCATAACATGACCTGTTCAGGACTTATAAAATTTAATTTCTGCTAATTTGCAATCATGAGATCATGGTGATTTGAACTGGCTACACTTGGAAAATTAGGAACACATGCATAAACGTGACTAGATAAAAAAACAGCTAATTAGATATTAACAAAAAAGGACTAGTACATTTCTTTCATAGATAAACCTAAGTTAAACTTCTATACTTCTTTTTTTATTACTTTTTAAGTACTGATAAAAAGTAATAAAAAACACCTCCCACGTAAGATTTATTGCCAGAGTTTTAGCACTAATCAAATCAAGAAACAACCCTCTAGCAGACTTTTACAATTAACATCTCATAAGCACACCCTCATACGAGTCAGTGGTGAGTTTAATGAAACAACATCTTAGTGACCTTTATTTATCTCCAGTAAAGTAAGAAATGGCGTGGTAAGCCAACATCCACTCAGCATCTTCTTTGTGCAGGCAAGCACAAATCTAACTGAATGTAAGGTCAAATTATAGACTGTGAAGACATTGTGTCAATAATAATATAACTATGATGTTTAATGATTGCAGACATACAAGGTTCTCAAGGTCATAGATAGAAAATTAAAAATGATGTTTTTTTCGTCTTCAGGTAAAACTATGCAAGTCCTTTACTTCTAGTCCATTGCAAAATTACCATATGTAATATGGCAACAAAAAAAACAAAAAACATGATAGATCCTAATGAATTTGGAGAGAACTAGGTGATGCTAAACAAAAATGCTCACATACATAGATTTTTGAAACAATAGGATGGAATAGGGTTTAACCTTTGGCACCTTTAATAGGATTGGGCTAAACACAGGAGCACCTCATGCAATATTAGGTCCACAAAAACTAGCCTACTCTTGGACTAACATACTATCAGTAGGACCTGTCAATATAAAACACTGTTGAGTTTAAGTCCAGGTCCACAAAAGTATCCTGTGGCTGGTAAGTGGACAAAAACACTAGCAGCACTGGAGAACTTACCTACTGAAGCACATTAAAAAACCATCATCTCTCTCTATGTCCTCTGCTCAGTGCTGCTGATGGAACTTAAAAAGTCACTTCAGGGTGCAATTCATGTTTTGTGGCTTTGTTGTTTTTATTCTTTTTACCCTCAGTTTCTTGTTCCTTTTGATGTGTACTGTCTGTACTGAGTGAGCAAACAAACCACAACTTATTTATTTATTAGACTAATTATTTAGTAATCTGATAAACTAAAATATTAAGAAAAACACAATCAATATATATACTCAGCAAAAAAAGAAACGTCCCTTTTTCAGGACTGTGTATTTCAACAATAATGTTGTAAAAATCC
>JAQQZU010023925.1:0-13041 GCA_030068025.1 Parauchenoglanis punctatus | reverse complement strand
GCATATATTAAAAGGAAGTTGCTACTTTGAAAGCTCAGCCAATGATAAACAAAAATCCAAAAAATTAAGAGGTGTTCCCAAACTTTTTCATATGACTGTAAATAGTTGGACCTGCCCAGGGTGTACCCCGCCTCTCGCCCGAAGATGCTGGGATTGGCTCCAGCTTCCCCGCAACCCAGATGGATGGATAAAGCAGTATAGATAATGGATGGATGGATGGATGGATGTAAATAGTTGAACATCCATAAAAGCAGGTTGTGAGAAATGGGAAAAGACTTATCACACTATGCTTGAGGTCAGGGAAAGTGTGTCTTACCCTTCAGTTAGTGCTAAGAGGGAGTCTTGGGAAGTGGTAACACATCTTTGGACAATACTGTTTTTGAGAAACCCCATTGTTTTGCCAGATTTTGAACATAAAACCTCTCAGTGAGATGTTCCACCTTATTTAGTGCCAAGAAAAAAATCCAAGAAACTTTTAAGAAATATTTTCTGATACTTGTCTGTCTTTTCCCTTTTCAGGTAATCTGCTCTTTCTGGCTTTAGTAAGCCATTATGGGGCAAAATTGCACAGACCCAGGCTGATAGGATGTGGTTGTTTTCTGATGAGTCTTGGTTCTGCTGTCACTGGGCTGCCTCATTTCTTTATGGGACGGTAAATATAATCAGTGATGATTTGCAGACTTTTCTGTATCTATGTTGTATGCAGTTTAATGAAATAAAGCAGTATCTTATTTATTTCCTGTCTTTCAATCCTGCAGGTACAAGTACGACACAATGATTCCAGAATCAGTAAATGAAACTGTCAACCTTGTTGCTTGTCAAGATCTCAGCATGCAAAGCAACTACTTGGACATTCGCCTAGAACATTCACAGACATTCAACGCAGGTATCATTTGATTTATTGCAGTTCAAAGATATCTTAATCCTTTAAATCTTAGTTCTTTAAACTTTAAGGACACACTTTCAGGTCTGTACCCCTTCCTCACTCTTGTAACTACATACTGCAGATTTTTACTTAGTTTCCAAGTGCAAATGACTAAATAATTGATAATCTACATTTTATACTAAAATTTATACAATTATACTAAAATTGATAAAATAATAAACCCAGACTCTAAATGGGCTAATAAGAATAAAAGCTAAAGTATCAAATTGAAATTTTGTATGTATGATGTTCTTGTAATTATAGATCCAAGCTGCATGAAAGAACCTGGATCTAACCTGTGGGTTTATGTGTTCCTGGGAAATGCCCTCCGTGGAATAGGAGAAACACCACTCATGCCCCTGGGGATCTCGTACATTGATGACTTTGTGCAATCAGAGACCTCTGCATTTTACATAGGCAAATTACGTTTTAAATATTTTACACATTCGAGTTCCAAGTACAACTTATGCAAACCAATCTCTCTCTCTTGTGTGTAAAATATACTCACACATACAGTACTGTGCAAAAGTTTTAGGCATCCAGTTTTCATTACAGGTTTAGTTATATTTACATTTATTTATTAATTCTGAATTATTGAAAGAGTACAGACACATTTTAGATTTCCAAACATTACTTTTTCAAATAATTATTTATATTTGAAAAATGTTTGTATAACAGTATATAAAGCAATATGTTACATAAAAGACAACATTTCTGGCAAAAAAAAATTATAATGATATAAAAGAGGAGCAGTTTAATATCTACATAGGTACATCATAGCTAATTCAAAAATATTGCATAAATCATTTATAAAAAAATATATAAGGGAGAACTTATTAAAGGCTTATGTCAAACACATGAGATTAGAGGTTTTATGTGACTTTGTCTTTTCATAAAAACAAGAAGAACCCCAATTACCAATATGAAGATTCTTATTTTGTTGTGCATGTGGTTTCTATTAAAAATGATTATTATCATTTTTAACTCGAAAGTTATTAGTAATTTGAAGTAACCACACATTGATCATAAAAGTTGCAGAAGGTGTACATGACAGTGTAGTAAATGCAAATTTGAGCTACACTTTAATTTTAGGGCATTTGGGCTCTGTGAATACATGACATTGTATTGGAATGTTGCTTCTTAATAGTTTTGAATGCCACTGAACAAACAGCAGAAGATCCTTCAATGCATATTATTGATCACCAGTAACACAATTACCAAAAAATAAGGTGATGTGGACATGTAAGGTGACAACAGTCTCACACAGTGGCCCACATCAGAATAGCTTTGAACTGATTTGCAGTTACTCTTTCCCCTAATTTAACAAGTGTGCCCAAACCATGTCAATAAAATGCTGCAGCATAACAGAGCCACCAGTTTTTCCTTAAATTTTTTGCCCATCTGTATATCCAAAGCCTGTACTATAACAATATTCCTTAAATAAAGGTTGTTTTAAAGGCAAAAGCCATGCACATGGTTAGTGTGTTCAATATTTTATCATGTATGGTTTTTATTTAATTAATATGAAAACTAATCACTGTTTTTCTATCAAAATTTCAATTGGCAGCATGCCTCCAAGCAGTAGCAGTGATAGGTCCAATATTTGGCTATTTATTGGGATCCTTGTTCACCACAATTTATGTTGATTTCGGATTTGTCAACACTGGTAAGTCCTCTGTTTGTCTTATTGCTTTATGTTTCTAGTGATGATGTTTTGCTCTTTCTGTTTTGCTTTGTTGCACAGTATATTCATCACATTGTCCCTGATTATTGTGTGTTGCATTATTATTATTATTATTATTATATATTTTTTTATTTAATTAATTTTTTTTATAACCATTGCATTATTGTTGGATGAGTATGCATGCCTATTTATTTATTTATTTTATTTGACCTTTTTTAGAGACAGTGACCATAACTCCAAAGGATGTCCGGTGGGTGGGTGCATGGTGGCTAGGTTTTTTTGTGTCATCTGCCCTCCTGCTCCTGGCTGGCATTCCTTTCTGGTTTTTCCCTCGCTCTTTACTCAAGCAAGAAGAAGAGGAACACAGGGACAATCCCAGTTCTCATCATGGCAACCAGGAGCATATTGCACATTTCTCTGTGTTATATATGAAATTGGCTGATGCTGCAAAAGGCAATTAGCTTCTTTTTTGTCCCAGATAATTCATGTGGTCCAATTGAAATGCTTAATATAACTAGTTTGAAGGTTTTGTTGTTTAGTTGTTTAAACAAGTTCAATGTCTTTTAAGCATTTAATTTTTATGCAATATTAGCTTAAGGTAGGGTAAATGGTAGCAAACATTGCAAACCAATAACCTCTGTTTAAACGTACAGGTTTCTTGTCCTCACTGAAGAAGCTCTTGGGCATCCCTATCTATACCCTTATTCTCTGTGAACAAGTCCTGATTTTCAGTTCTTTAATCGGCTACTTTACCTTTAAAGCCAAATACATGGAGCAGAATTTTGGCCTGTCCTCTTCCAGAGCAAATTTCCTCATTGGTGAGTAGTTCTTTTTAGAAGCAGATACAAAGCCTACGCACATTGTTTGTGTACACCTGACAATCGCACCCATATGTGCTTTTTGAACATCCCATTCCAGATTTAGTCCCCCTTTGCTGTTAAAATAACCTGGAGGGGAAGGCTTTCCAGTAGATTTTGTCTGTGGAGATTTATTCAGGACCATTAGTGGGGTCGGCACACAGTCTGCATTCCAGTTCATCCTAGAGTTGTTCAGTTGGGTTGAGGTCAGGTCTCTGTGCATGCAACTCAATTTCCTCCACACCAGTCTTGGCAAACCAATGCTTTGTGCGCACAGCATTATCATGCTGTAAGAGGTTTGGGTCTCTTGAGGTGTTTTACTTCAAGGGCTTTTTAGTCCAGTTAAATCAAACTCTAGTTCTTTTTCCCACTTGGTGCGATTCATTTGGGCTGGTGTGTATACAGTAATCTCACTAGTGTGCAGACCAAGACAAGCAAACTGAGATCCTTGAGGGGAGGTGGTCTTCGTCCGATCTCAGACAAACTCTGGAGCTGTTTGTTTGCATTGGGAACTTGATTCAACCCAATTACACACACCCAATTACATGTCTTTGTACATACTCAATATTAGCTCACTTGTTCTGCTTAGTCATCTGAAGGCAGTGCATCTTCTTTGCAAAGTGTAGAATTTTCAAGATTTTTCCACAAGGCACATTCTGCATTATGCTGTATAGTTTTGCCTGGTATATTGCCCAGATAATTACCACAGTCATGAGCAATTTCCAATTCTGTGATGCATTTTGGTTCGCTTGGATTTTGCTCCGTGTGAAATGGAACCGAACCAAGGGGAAAATGCTCCAAGTTCACAAACTGATCAACTGATTTGGACCAGAGCAAATGAACTATGGGTGTGAAAACACGCTTAGTTCCAGTGAAGTGACTTTCAATTCTACAGCATACAAAGAAAATCTATACAATTTAGTGCTTCCAACAATAACAGTTTATACAAAGTTTTGGCACTCTGTGTGTATATATACTAGGTTTGACGAACCTGCCTGTGTCAGCTTTGGGAATATTGCTGGGTGGCTTCCTGATGAAGAGGTACAAGTTCGGTTTGCTATCAGCAGCCCAGCTCTCATTCGTCACCTCTTTCGTAGCCTTCCTCCTACTGCTCCTGCTATTCATGAATAAGTGTGACAGCATACGCTTGGCTGGTCTCACCATCTCTTATAATGGGTACTGTAACCTAATCATATCAAGTCAGCTCCCAGAGTAGATTTGTTACAGAAAGAAGAAAAACATAATGAATAGAATCTAAGCCTTTGCTTAGTATTGCTAATTTCAGGATTAGAATATCATTACACTCATGACCTAACAAATCCTTTTAATTTCTTTATGCAGCTGAAAATTTAGTGTTGTATAGTGTATATTTGGAGGATATTGTTGTAAACATTCAGGAGTTTAAGTTGTAAACTTACTGAATAAATATATTTTTTGTGCATGTTTTTAGGTAGATAGCTAAATTCTAACCCAGTCCTTATTTTTATCTCTGCAAATCAGCACTTCCCAGATTTCATATGACGAACAAACACTGTTCTCACAGTGTAACCAGAACTGTTCATGTTCTGCAGCAAAGTGGGATCCAGTGTGTTCTGATGATGGCATTACATACATGTCTCCATGTCTGGCAGGATGTACAAGCTCCACAGGACAGAGCAAAAATACGGTAATTTCACAATGGGAGAATTTTTTACTTGGATCTTTAACTTTTGTTTTTAACCAAAAAGTTCTTTATAAAACCAAACATCCATGATAAAATCCAATTAACTTGGTGTCTGTAGGTATATTCAGTATCAAGTCTATCATAGTAAATGCAACAATAGTCGAGCTTTTAGAAATATCAAAATTCAAATTAGGGACTGCAGTACACAAAAACTATCTTGGATGCAGGACATTTGGAAAATGATATATTTTTTTTTGGTTCAGAACAAAGAAACAATGATTCTGAGAAGAAATTAATAAAGACTGTGATTTCATGTGTATTTTGACATGAGTATTTTAGTTTATATAAGTTTATTTAAGAAACACCGGATATTTTCCTTAAGTTATTGAATTATACTATATATTTAATTTAAAATGAATGAAATGTATTTTTGTGGCCATCAATCTGCAAACAATAATGCATAGTGGAAACTAGATTTTAGAAATTTTTGAAAATGCAGCAAATCTCTCATTTAGATAAGGATTCAGACACGTTATTCAGTACTTTGTAGAAGCATGTTTGGTTGCAATTGCACCTTCGACTCTTCTTGGGTTAATTCTCTACAAACATTACACACCTTGATTGGGCCAATTTCTCCCATTTATAATATCAGATCCTCTCAAGTTCTATAACCTTGGGGAGCCTCTGTGAATTGCCATCATCAGGTCTCTCCACAGATGTTCTATCTTATATAGGTTCAAGTCTTTTATTTGAGATTTTTTTTAAATATACATGAACTCAGAGTTATATTAATTTTTTTTTACTCAATCATGTTTTTCTTTTTTTTCGTAACCAAAAAAAATCTCAACTTCTATATGACGTGCATTGAACAAATTTTTTTGCAATACAGTCCCTAATTAGAAGTAAATTTAATCAATTTTAATGGATATTGGGTATCAGTGTTGCCTACATCCATGACTGGAGTGAAATCACAAATTTGACTTCCTGCTCCCACTTGCCTATCTGCTTCAGTAAATATACCAGATTAATGGCATCAATACAGTGTACATTTTAGGTTTGTTCAGTAATATCTGTATTGTATGTTGAGTTAGGATATATCACACTTGGCCGTTGCACTGGCTTTTCAGTTACTTTAGAGTATGTTTTACAAAGATACTGTATAATTGATCAAGCTTTCCCCATTTTGCAAAACTGAACTTAATCCTGAACTGAACTTAAACTCCTCTTGTAAATTCAACTTACCTTGTGATACATAAAACAATTTTTTTTTTCTTATGAGACATTTTAGAAGATTAAATGTTTAGGTGACATGTTAGTCCTTATTCCAGGATGTAAAACATAATTGGGAAACAACAACATACAAACAAACAAATAATTCCCCAATTACTTACTTTTGCCTTTTTTCTGCAGGTCTTCCACAACTGTAGTTGTGTGTTGAACCTGTCACCAGTAGAGGGCAGCACCTCTGTGTCTCTTGGACAGTGTCCTCACTCACCAGCGTGCAGTCACAGTTTGATCTCGTATATGGCCATTTTTGGTGTCAGTTCTTTTATAAAAGCTCTGGGAATGACACCTGTGTTCATGGTCATGATAAGGTTAGTGAAAATTAAAAAAATGTATATATTTTTGCTTTAAGGTTCCAGTATACTACAGCATCAAATCATACTAGGTGGATTTATTGCAGGTACATCTTTCCAGAGCTTAAGTCACTGGCCATTGGCCTTCACACTCTAGCGATAAGAACTCTAGGTAAGGAACAATTCACACTAAATATTTAATTGATGTGTAGAATTTCAGCTTTATTTCAAGGGGTTTACAAAAATATTGCATTAACCATTGAGGAATTACAGCCCCTCCATTTTCACAGGATCATAAGTAATTTTACAATAATTTTATATTTAAGCATCATTTTTAATACATGGATGCAAATCCTTTGCAGTCAATGATTACCTGAAGTCTGAAACCAATGAGCATCACTAAATGATGAGTTTCCTTCTTTAAAATGCTTTGCCAGGCTTTTACTGCAGCTGCATTTAGTTGCTGCTTGTTTGTGGGGATTTCTCACAACATAGAGGACTGAAAGAATCTGCTACCAATGTCTTGGTGCCAGATAACCACAGCACACTTTCAGAGGTCTTGTGGAGTCCATGCCTCAATGGGTCAGAGCTGTTTTGGTGGCAGAAAGGACTACACAATATTAGGCAATATTGTGGTGTTTTGTTATTGGTATTGTTGTGTCTTTACACTTAAGACAAACACGCTTGTTAACAGAGATGTTTGACAAAAACTTTATTTGCTGCTTTTTGTCTGTAATTCAACAAAGGCTGTGTCATCTCCTGCCCGCATTCTCCACCACTGTGAGTGGGCTAGCGAGGAGAAGACACACGACACCGGAGATTGGGGTGCCAACAATACCCAGCTGGCAATTTATTGTGATTTAATAAACACCAACACACATTCATTTGGCTATACACAACT
Organism: Parauchenoglanis punctatus; assembly: GCA_030068025.1. Classification (NCBI taxonomy): domain Eukaryota; kingdom Metazoa; phylum Chordata; class Actinopteri; order Siluriformes; family Auchenoglanididae; genus Parauchenoglanis; species Parauchenoglanis punctatus. Next base: position 5,434 of record JAQQZU010023925.1, on the reverse strand, counting down.
GGGGTGCACGGTGAATGTCATGAGGTCAGTGCAGGTGACAGGGAAGTGCTCAGGTGCATGGTTTCAGAAGCTCCAGCAGCAATCCGAGGTGAGGCGGTGCATCAGAGCTAGTGTGGAGCCAGGCAGCAAGACAATGGGAGAACAAGAAGTCTGGGTCTGTCAGCTTCCGTCTAGGCATTGCTCTCAGGGGGAGTCTAGGAGGTAACAGGCTGCCTTGAGCCTTTTATTGCTTGCCGTTGATTACTTGAGGTAGTGCAATCAGAAGTCTATAGACATGCTGGGTTTGGCACCCCTGACTTCTCGTCTGTGTGCCCCGCCTGTCTGGGAAACACGTGGTGTTTGTTTTTGTCCTACCTTGGCCTTTTTTCATCGCAACTTCCGTGGGCCGGACTGCTTTCTCCTGGGAGACAGCAAGGCTGCATAGATGCAGGTGTTACACTTTTTATTTGGTTACTTAGCCTCTTCAACATGTCTATATGCAGGTCAATCTTTAGAAGGTTCAGGCATGACCTCAGGGGTCTTCCCAGAAACATAACTGTCAGTGTCTGACCTGTAGTAGAATGGTCAATGTTGCAATAAGACAGGAGAAAGATTGCTATTTTCTCTGATGAGGACATTTTTGTGTTTGCCATGGCCTTTAGGATTGTTTGAATGTTTGGATGAATCACTCAGGGAGTCCATTTGTTGCAGAATGATGTGGCACAGTGGTTACGTGTTTGATGCCATTCTTTTTGATAAATGACTGGAATTCTTCAGATATGAACTGACTTTCGTGATCATTCACTAGTTGCTCTGGTAGTTCTGTGTGAACAAACAGAGCACAAAGAACATCTATGGTCTTTGTTGATGTTGCACTTCAGGCCACTTAGAATAAGCATCAACTACCACCAGAAACATCATGTCAAGAAATGGTCCAGCATAGTCAATAAGAACTCTCTGCCAGACAGTAGTTGGCCACTCCCAGTTGTGTGGGGGAGCTGCTTCTGGCTGATGTTAGGTTTGTTGGCATCCTTAACATGACTGTGAAGATCCTCTATTTCATGATCAGTGCTAGGTCACCACACGTACCTTCTGGCCAAGTTTTCATTTTAACAACACAGGTATAATGATATGGTATAATTGAGGTGTTATGATTTTGGTGCCCCACAAGGTGCATCCTTGGTACAACCTTGGCTTCCTTTTCCTTGGGAATAATAAACCCAGAATAATAATAAACCCAGCATGGTTTATTTTTGTTCCTCGTGCTACAGCCACGGCGCGACCCAATTCACTTCAGTCTCATGACCGATTTGTTGTGTTTTTACACTTAACACAAACACACTGGAGCTTATTTTCATGAAAACTGTACTTGCTGTTTTCTTTCCATAACTCAAACAACACATTCATGTTTACATTTTTCCTTAATTTGTATCAATATGTGGCCCAAGAGTCTGGATCCAAGATTTGTCCTTATGAAATGTAATATTTTTTCAGACCAACGTGGCTTTGACTACGTAGAAACTAACAACTAATTAAGTGTTACACTAGCGTTGCAAAAACTAGTGGTGCAAAAACCAAGGCCATCAGTTTGATCACTTTTGTAATATTTTTGTAATATTTGTACACCCTGAAAATACAGTAGGGTCAAAAAGTCTGAGACCTTTGTTTCTATTTTGCAAGCTTTACAAATTTAATGCAAAATATTTAATTACATGTATTATTATATTATTAGCAAAAACTTGGGTGAAAAGTAACATTTTATAAAATATTTCATGAATGTTTCTTCACATTTATGTCTCCCTTTTGATGACAGTTTGCACTCAAATCTGGCATGGACTCCATAAAATCTGATGTTTCATGTTAGATCAAAACCATGGGAGTGGAAGGGATAAATCTCAAGGAATTTCTGACCATTTGCACAAAGGAATTACAAATGTCACAAATTCACTTGCATTTAAACAGTCACCAAAAAATTGTGGCGAATCTTGAATCTTAAATATTTAAGATTTTTATTTTTATTTATTTATTTTATTTTTATTATTCCATTTAGCTATAAATGAAACAAACCTACATGCATACATACATACATACATACATAAGTACATGTAAGCCAAACACGTATAACATTAATTGAGAGACCATTTATGTTTATCATTTACTTTAATAAAACCTATTGCTTCAGATCTTTACTGACATCCTTAATCCTTTTAAAAGATAGATAGATAGATAGATATCTAGTGTTGGTAACCTAGATTATTTACCATTTTAACATCTTGGATAAAATATTTGTTTGGGTGATGTCCCTTTCTTCTCTGTAGCTGGTATTCCATCTCCAGTGTATTTTGGATCTGTGATTGACTCCACCTGTTTGAAATGGAGCATGAGGACCTGCGGAGGCCGAGGGTCCTGCCACATGTATGACACAAACATGTACAGGTCTGTGTGTTTGTGAGTCTCTGTGTGAGTTGGGAAGTAGTCCGGTAATAAGAAATTAAGATGCTGATTATCTTTAGTATTTCTAGGAGATTGAAGCATGTGGTTTTAAAATGTATTCATTTGCATTTCACAATAAAAAGGTAGCTTGATGGGTAAGAGAACAGATCCTTCATGGCTTAGATCTTATGTAAATGAGAGATATCAGTTTTTAAATGTTAATGATGCCTCAGAAATAAACCCTTGTAACACAGTGCTCTATTCTAGGGCTGCTTTTTCCTTGTACATGTTATATCTGTATACAATTTTTTGTATGTATTACCACCCTTCACAACGGCAGCTGGGATTGGCTGTGATAAACGGTATGGATGGATTGGATGGATCTCTACTTGGGTTTCTGTAAAGCTACTTTGTACAATGTGTTTGGTGACACACATTTTCTCCCCACCAATATCCAACCAGCTCTCCTCTGGCATACAGCTAAGAACCAGATAGGGAGCTAACAGCCTGAGCTTTCACTGAGACATGTTAAGCCAGCCAACTGCATCTTTTCAAACTGAGGGCAGTGTAACACTCAATAGAAAAAAAACTATCTGTCATCTTCCTCATACATGATCTCACAGGTTCCTTGTATTACGTGCTTTGTGTTTTGTGCCCTTGGCTCCCAGCCATGAATACTGTTTGTGTAGAGTTTCACATGTTCTCCCTGTGTCCATGTGGATTTCCTCTGTTTTCCAATTTCTCCAAGAAATATGCCAATATGTGAACTGAAGACTCTAAAATGCTTGTAGGTGTGAATGTGTGTGTGCCCACGGTTCCTGAGAGGCATTCCCATTCCACCACAATACTGACCAGCTGTTACTGAAGATGAATAATGAATGAAATATTTAGCCATTTTGTTCTTCATCCACAATAATGATCTTTTTTTCCATTCGTTTACAGAATTGTCTTCCTGGGCCTGGTGACCGGTCTATATGGCTGCTCTCTGATTTTCAACATTGCTGTTGTTGTGCTGTTGAAAATTTATTTCCATATGAAAGTAGTGCGAGCCTGGAAGCAGACCCACCAGAATGAAATTGAGCTACAAAGCCTAAATCAACAGTGTAACGATAGAACCGACACACCAAGGCAGCAACCAACCTAAGAAACGCTAGAGAAGTTTAAGGATGGTGCTAGTGGGTACAATAATGTGCAGTCTGAGTTTCTTTCTGCCCCACAATGTATAGTGTGTGTGTGTGTGTGTGTGTGTGTATGTATGTATGTGTGTGTGTGTGTGTGTGTGTGTGTGTGTGTGTACATATATATATATATATAGTATTCCCAACTTTGTTATTCAAATTCTGCCATGTTATTTGTCATTCAAATTATATTAAATGTTATTTCTCAGTTCAGGAAAGACCTCTGGAGTTTTAACTTCCACCAACAGTTTTTTGTCTTTTTTTTTTTTTTTTTTTTTTTTTTAAATCTCGTCACCAAACTGAAGTACACTTCAGCCACAGCTTAATTATTTTCCAGCATCTCTTCTGTTGCCCCAAGTCAAATTACTTTCCTAATTTAATAAAATGATCTGGTGTCAATAGCTGCTTGTGTTATGAGCAATTCAGTGTGTGGGTGCCTGAGCTATATAAGCTGCGTGTGCGTGTGTGTGTGTTACTATAAGTACATGTCTCATTGTCAGACAGCTCACATGTCAGTGTACATAGGCTTCCTCCAGTCCTTTGGCTGGATAAGAAGTGATGTTGCATTATAATTTCATGCCCGTAACTGGAGGGACAGAGGCCATGAGTGTTCCAACCTCACCCACTTTACACTGTCATATGCACTTATTAGGCATGCAACAGAATACATTATTTAGATTGAACAGATAAAGGATACAAATACAGATATAGTTGAGAAATTCTCTAAAGACTAAAGAAAAAAGTTGCATTAGCACAAGACAAACATTAATATATGCTTAGGAGGTGCACTTTTTGTCTGTTGTAAGTGGTTTGCTACAGAAGCCAATTTAAACAATGCCTTTCTTAGTGCTAAAATTAAATAATATTTCTACCAAATATTTGTGTACAAACTGGTTTTTGCCGGGAGTTCTTGCTGCCATTGGCATTTATGCTACACGTGTTTTTTCTCGTTTTTCATCAGTAATTCTGTTATTTTATTTTTTGCAGTTTTTTACTTTTTTTCTTCTTGTTACATTTTCTTTTTTCTTATTTCTCTTTGGAGAACGTAGTTTTTCTCTTTCATTTTCCCCTGTTTAAATGCTGCAAGTGGAGGCCATTCATGATCTGCAGAAAAAAAAAAATTATCAATAAAACTTCAACTAAGGTACGTTAAACATTTTCTATGGCAAACATTCAGCTTTTTCAGTGTGTTGAGTACAGGATATTTAGTCATTCTTCCTCTGTCATTAGTAATAACTTTACTTGCGATAAGTGTTTGTTAGCTCACTGACAGTGAAGATTGCAGTACTAGAGGTGCACATCCAGTCTTTAGAGAAGGTTAGTGAGAGTGAGAGCAGTGTAGTGTCTGTAAGAGAACGTCTGGATGCCTCAGGGGGACTTAGTAATCCCCCAGCTCCACAATTAGAGCCCTCGTAGCGGGGGAATAGGTTTAGACTCAGCAGCATAATTGCAGAGCCAAAGCTAACGCTAAGGCTTGCCCACGGGAGGAACACTCCTCTCCGCGTCACGTGTCTAACAGGTTTGCTCTCCTCAGTGAAGCGCCCGCTGAGATATCTGAAAGAGCTCTGGTTATAGGAGTCTCTATCCTAAGGCACGTGAAATTATCTAGGCCTTTAGGGGCACCAGTAGTTATAGTTGGGTGTATACCTGGCGCCAGGGTGCCAGACATAGCAGGTAATCTTAGGGTCCTAGGCAAGCACAGGTTTTCTAAGATAGCTATTCATGTAGGAGCTAATGATATACGCCTTCATCAGTCAGAGGTTACTAAGATGTTTCTGCAGCTTAATTGGAGTCCACCTGTGGTAAATTCAGTTGATTGGACATGATTTGGAAAGGCACACACC
>JAQQZU010023924.1:0-13047 GCA_030068025.1 Parauchenoglanis punctatus | reverse complement strand
TGTGTGTGTGTGTGTGTGTGTGTGTGTGTGTGTGAGAGAGAGAGAGAGAGAGAGAGAGAGAGAGAGAGAGAGAGATTAGTTAAACCAGTAACAAATATAGTGAGTTTAAAATAAAATACTTAGCAAGGCAACATTTTTTTTTTTACCATTAAGAGACAGCTAGCCTTTTGGAAGTCATTATATTTCTCTATCCTGCTTGATTATATTACTTTATACATATTAATTGGTGATAAAACAACCTAAAAACACACACAGAACCAAGCGCATTTTGTTTTTAAGCACTTCCCATTCGCTCGCAGTCGCTCACTCTACCTGCCGTTACCGAGGGTGAATCCCAAACGGAGACCTAGTGCACTAGGCAGGCTGAAGAAGTGCGTTAGTTGGTGCCCTGTGCAGTGCGCGTGAGGAGGGAGCTTGTGCTGATCAGGGACGGAGCCGAGTGAAGCTAGCGGAGCTGCCTGAGACGCCCAGGACCGGGGCGGGCCACTCTATAAAAACTAGCGGATCTCTGCAAGTGCACTTAGTCTGGACTTTCTATTCATCTTATTAAACTACAGAGTGGAAAAAAGCTATATCTGTCTCTGCAAACATGAGCAAAATCCTGGTAGGCATCTTCACCCTGGCTCTGTGTTTCACACTGGGTAAGTGGAGCAGAAAAAACCTATTTTTGTATTATAGTATAGAAATAGAATTACATTTCTAGATTTATTACCTCTATTGGAGGTATTATGGAGAATTTTTATATAGAAATAGTTTGCTCTTGTGTTTTTCAATAAAGCAAATCTGTTTAAATAAAGCAAATAATAATAATAATAATAATTATTATTATTATTATTATTATTATTATTGGTATTAGTAGTACTAGTATCAGTATTATTAGGATAAGGTTAAAGTTTATAAGGCTTTTCCCCCTTTTTGGTTTGTTTGTTTTTTTCAAGCTTGTTCTATTTATTTATTTGTTTGTTTGTTTGTTTGTATTTATCCTAAGAATATTAATTAAATCTATAATTTATTATGAATTATTATTATAAAAAAATTAATGAACAATTATGATTCAATACAGTTTGTTTACACTTTTTGCAGCTTGATTATTTATAGCTTATATTATTTTTAGGAAAGTATTCTGTGGCTTTATTATTATTATTATTATGATCATCATCATTATTATTATTGTTATTGTTATTATTATTATTATTATTATTATTATTATTTTACCTGGGGTACGTATTCACTTCTCTTATACTGCAGGGGTGTTACCGTTACTAAATCTGCTACTGTGGCAGAAAGAGGATAAAGTGATATGAAACTCTCCCCTTAGAAATGATTTTAAAGGTCAGCCTGTTTTGTTCTGTTGTGCTGAAGCTTGCTGCGTAAAGGTGTAGGTGAGCTGGACTACACCCTGTACAGCATGTTATTAAGTAGCCTAGATACATGCCCTTGTTCTGTTAATCAGCTGTGGGTGTGTTGGATTTGTGGCTTGTGTAATCGCAGCGTATACCTCAGCTAGGAGTGCGGTAAAAACAGCCTCTCCCTCTACTGTGTGAGTGAATATCATATCGCTGACTAACTTCTTTTTAAGTCTCGGTCCTGTTAGACCTGTTCTCATTTAACGGGTCTGAGCGCCATGAAAAAAACTTTTTTCCAAGAAATGTTTACGCAAAAGCTGAGATAATGAGGCTGGACAGAGAGTAAATCTAACACAGTTTACTCCAAATATGATGAAAATCAGTTAAATATGAGATGTTCTAGACCAGATCTAAGCCTTGTTAGATCACATACAAGACCAAGTAGTCTAAATCAAGTGCATATGAGAATGACCAGTGTAATAGACCAAATATGAGACATGTTATACCAAATATGAAACCCTTATGACCACATCTACAAACCATTCTGTCCAATATTAGACCAAATCTAAGACTCAACCGAATGTAAGATCGACCGGCCAAAACACATATAAGACCAAATACACCAAGTATAAAAGCCGATACACTACATATAAAACAATCCACCAAATAATGGACCAAAAGCATCAAATATGAGACCAAACCTATGATTGAACCAACTATAAGACCAAATAAACAAATTATAGCACAAATTATAGCACTATATGAGACTGACTGAGATGAGATGCTATGAGATGCTTTCAACTAAACCTTTTTGTTGGTGAGAAGTTCACTCTATAAATGTACATTATTATTATTATTATTATTATTATTATTATTATTATTATTATCATTCCAAATCTCAAGATGCTCTGTCAAACACGTAAGAATGACAGGCATGAGGCTGAGGCGCACCCAAATCCTCACAAATTACAGCTTCTGCATGATTGAACTTGCTCTGGTAGCCCCACTCACACAAATGACTCCTTAGCAGTCTCAGCAGCACTCCCTCTTATATCATGTGTTTATCTCACTGTGCCTTCTCTACTACTTATGTTAGTCAAGTGGTTATAAAATACCCTTTTGGGTTTTACAGAAATGCCTCACTGTTAGAAAATGTAATGCACTACCTAGGGCATAGAGACCGTATTTAACCTCAGTATGTGTGTAGAGGATATGTAGAGAGCTGTTGGGATGAGTGACCCCTGGTGATGAGATGGTGTAAGAGCAACTTCAGAACATCGACAGAGGGGGAAAATGATGTTTGTGTGCAAAAGTTTTTCATCTTATATTTCAGAGATTTCTGCTGATATAGGCATATAGGCAGTCAAATTATTATTATTATTATACTAATAATTACTGTCACGTCACCCTGGTGAGAAAGATGTAGTTCCGCTGCACGTCCAGCAGAGGGAGGCATTACTTTGTATATGCAAACAGCTAGCTCAAGGTGCGTGTCTGTGTCTGAGGATTTGAGTAATACGCTGATGTTAAATTTAACACTGGTGTGTAACTGGCTCACATGTTCCTATAAAGCTCTATTCGTTGCCACACTTGGGTTCTAAAGCAATAGTTTATCCACTACAGCTCCAACAGTCTGGGATTAGCATGACGTACAAGCAATTTGGTGTCTAGCCTTCATTCTTTAGCAACAATGACTGGACTATTAGCATGACCTGCTATTACACTTCTAATCAACAACAGAAACAAAAAGAGACGTGTATCACCGAGGTCATTGTCTCCAACTTCCTGCGTGGCTCAACCCTTACACCCTCCTCACTGCTTTAAGAAGGTTTAAATATCAGACCCGCTTGTTATCCTAAAATCCTGTTTTTCTGTAGTATAAGAATCTGCTTACCAAGTGTGAATATTATTTGGCCTACTTGGGCCCTAAAAAGTGAACATATACCAATATGGCCCACTAGAAAAAGCTGTGAAAAAAAATGGGAAAAAGCTGGAGAGGCCCACAGCTCAGGTAGGAGAAGGTGTTTATAGGACCATAACAGCCTGGTCTCTCCACAAAGCCCTATGAAATCCTGTTTGGAGATTCAGAAAAAAGCTTTCTTCTCTGGTCTGATGAGACCAACATTGAAATTTTTGGCCTTGTATCAAAGCACTAAATTTGGCAGAAACCCTTGCAGTGCTCAGCATCCTGAGCCCACCTTCCCCACTGTGATGCAAGGTGGTGGTGGCATCATGTCGACGTTTACTCTTCGGCTGCTTGGTTGCCTTTCTGACTGATCCCCTCTATACCCTTTTGCTCCAGTGTTTGCTGTTTTTGCAGTTGGGGTAGTCGAGGCACGTAGCTATACGCCCTAGTAGCATGTTAGCACATGTATTTTCTAACAAACAAACCCATGACCTTGTGGCTCTTGTCATTCTGCTTGGGTGATTACACCCTTCCTCCAGGCTGGTTTCATCACCAGCCTCCTTGTGATCATGTCATCATGTGACCATCTGGTTTTTTCCTTGTGTTTCAGATGTTTGACAGGTGAAGTTGGCAAAGTAAAGTTCCCTGGTTGTTACACAAGATGTGTGTGACTAATGACATCAAATGTGTATGAGATGACGATATGCTCACTTTCTTATTAACTTGCTGCGTCATTGTGTTCATGCCTTACTGTCGCTCTAGCCATCTAATTATCTGCCGTACTGTCTGACTGTATGACTCTCTAATTCTTTAACTATTAGATTGTGTGTCTTTCTGTCTGTCTTACTCTAACTGTCTAACTGTCTTCTAGTCTGTTTTACTGTCTTACTCTCAGCGAGTTTTGAGGGAGAGGAAAAAATAAGCATTGAGCGATTTGAGAAACACTTCAGTGAAACCAGTTCTGCTTAAGGAACTTTGTTGTTCTGCCCCAGAGAAAAACACTTCATCCACTCAGCTGCCTGTGCGGAGTGAGACATGGTGCAATGTTCCCTTAGGGACTTTAAACAGGTCCTATAAACCGGTCCTTTTTCCTAGGGTCCCAGTAATCTCTTACTGTGTAATTATCTAACTGTCTTACTGTCTGTCTTACTCGATGTCTATCTTACAATCTCCCTTACAGTCTTATCTAACTGTCTAACACTCTGTCTATGATTTCCTCAGTGAGAGAGTGGGTGTGGTGAAGAATAGAAGAGGTCTGAGTACTGAGCCTTTTGGGTCCCCAGTAGTTGCTGATGTATGAGGGGTTTAGTGCAGGAATTTTCAGGGTGAGTGTAAGACTTGAAGTCAGTCAATTCATAACCAGGCAGTCATTGATGGAAATAATGAGGGTCAGGAGGTTTTAGTAGATGGTTTGAAGGAGTGGGATCCAGTGGGCTGCTGGTGGAATTGCTGGACAAGAGAAGCCCGACGATCTCTTCTGTAGAAAAAGGGAAAGACAACAACCAGGGACCTAATAAGTCACTATATAATAGTGGCATTAATTAGTGAGTATATAATTGAGTATTATAGGTTTTGACACTATTGTTAAAGGGCTGAAACCAACATGTCCTAATGCTTATTGGAATAAATGATGACACGTTAGTTTGTCCGTGCCTGTGTGTTTAAATGGCATGATATTGTTGCTCCTTTCCAGTGTATTCAATAGAAACAGTCAATGGAAACTCACACACACACACACCCTTTCCTATTTCCATCTGGAGGATTTTGCAGGCTTGTGGTCTGGACAGAGTCTGTTTGACTCATTTTAGCCCTCACAGCATGTTATAGGAGTCAAGAAATGAAAAGTGCACCAATGTATATATTGTATTGTATATTGTTATATTGTAGGATTTCCTCATCCTTATAAATTATACGTTTCATAACATGTAATTGAAGCTGCGTCACATGATCAAGTATGTGACGATGAAAATGCCGGTCCTGTATTGTACTGTGGGCTGTGTTTTTTTAGGTCAGGTTTCGCCTCGTGCTTCTGTGAGTCACTTCATGAGACTGTGTGATCTGCTGATGTCTCTGTGTGCAGTTCAAACACAACATTAATCCCTCCTCACACTCTTTGCTTGCACAGTTCTACCTCACCACCTCACACCCTGCTGAGTCACAAGGACTTTCCCAAAATAAAAGAGCTATAAAAACCATTACAGTTCAGCATTTCAAATATTCAAGCGCTAAAACTGGAACCTGCTAGAGTAATCAAGGGGCTTTGGTCATGTGATCAAGGCTACGCCGCTGCATGATGAGACTGACATTATCATGCCATAGACATGTCTTGGCAAGCGGCATATCACATGCTAATCGTTGCTAAGAGCTGTCTGATTTATGCTCATCATCAATCACATTGAGGAGTCAAAGAATCAAATGAATCAGTAATATTTTAGTTAATGTACTGTATGAATCGTTCTACTGAATGACTCATTTAATTGACTCGACTCAAGTGAATCAATTCACAATTAACAGAGGAAAGGGTTTTGATTTTTTTTGTCATTCGTTTACTAATCAAAATAAGCATAATCCTGATAAAACATAAACCATTTCCTGTGTCCTTCAGGTGATTCGTTCCTAACTTCTAATACACACACAGCTCTGAGTGATGAATCACAAGAGGCAGTACTCTCAAAGTCAGTTGATTCAGCTTTTCTTTTCTTTTAGTTTTTTCTCTGACGAGAGACTCTCAGATTTTTAAACAACTGTTTTAAGTGAGTCAATGAATCAATTTGGAAGGACAAATGCGAAGTTGCTCAGGGTGGAGAATCAAATATGAAGTGTTTTTATATGCTTAATTCGGTTGTTTACATGAAAAGAATCATTTAAGTGAGTCGCACTTCCCGTCATTGGTGTGAGACAGTGATAGGACATTCCTAAATATAAAAACGAATCAAACGAGGCTTGCGACGGTGAATCAAATGAAAATTGATAAAGTCACTCAAACCAGTTTTTTTTAAAAAAACAAATCACTACAAAATGTCAGTCAATACTTAGAGAGATTGATGACAAATTCTCAGATAGTTCTGTTTGAATGAGTGAGTGAGTCGAATCAAATCACAACCCTAAATGCATATGAATCACAAAGTTGCTCAGGACATGGATCAAATGTGTTCATTTCGCCAAAATGCATAGTTTGAAAGACATTAGATGGAGTCAGGTGAATCAATTAGCAGATACAGATCCAAGTGTTTTTAGTTTAACTGCGCAAGGTGGCGAATGTAATGTTAGTTCACTTGCGTGATGGCTCCAAGGAAATGAATCAGTGAGTCAGCGTCAAAAGTCCAAATTCAATATTGAATGTTTATATTTTTATAACTATATTGTTAAATATATATAATCATTAAACACTGGGATAATATTGTCCCACCACTTGCGTAAATAAGCTGAGAGCTTACTGAGTTGAAACTCGACTGGATATACAGGTTTCTAGAGAGTTCAGGAATGTGAGCCTGAGAGAAGTGAGATCGTGTTAGATGAATGCTACACCCTTCATGTTTGGACTCGTCTAACAACTGCTTTTTTATGATAAAATGGAATTTAAAGCTCAAGGTAGTCATTTACTATGGATAGGAGTACATACACAGAAATAATGGAGGAAAGAGCAGAGAGGATCGCTACCGAAAACTGTAGCTACTCTAATGCTCCGTTTCAGAGGAAATTAGCTTAAAGTTCCCCTAAACGTGTCATCGTAAACTAGTGACTAGCAACACAAATAGCTTGCTAGTTAGCTACCCATAATTACACTAGCGCACGTTTATCCAAGCTCCCATATGATCTTAAGTGAATCAGTTTGAAAATGCAAATCGATCTGTGGATTTTGCAAGCTGACTCAGGATGAGGAATCAAATATAGATGATTCAGTTTACTCAAATGTACAAAACAAATGAATCCTTCTAATAATGAGATTTTGAAACAATTTGGTTCTTTTTAAATGACTCGCTTTAATGAGTCAGATGAGTCAGTTTTCCTCTTTGGTGGTGTGCATGATTCAGTGTACTCAAATATTTAAAAAAAAAAAAATGAACTCAACAAGTCATTTCTTTTTAAACAAGCCCTTTAATCGGGTCGGGTGAATACGTTCAGGAGCGCAATGGAAAATATATCTGAGGTTTTACGCGAAATTGCTCAGGATGATGAATCAAGTGTGCATAAAATGAACGAATCGCTCTAGTAATGACAGATTCTTAAAGAGTTTGACCTTTTAATAACTCTTTTACGTAAATGCAAAATGAGATAAATGAATTGAAAGTGCTAGTAAAGTGAATCACGTGTGCAAGATACAGTTTAATCAAATGTTCAAAATAAATGAATCACTAATCAGTGTTCTTAAACGACTCATTCATGGGAATCATTTTAGAAGGACAAATGCAATGAACGGATTCATGAGCAGTTACTCAGGGAGGTTAGATTCAAAGGAAATGTACAGTGGTGGGCTCACCTAGATAAGCACACACACGCACACACACACACACATGAAAACCGTTGCAACTGTAATGAATGTAATCTGTAATCTAACCTGTGGAGTGTAACCCGAGCTGAGTTTCAGGGTGGACGAGCCTGTCAGGTTATAGAAATTCACACTGCTGGCTACTGAAATCCCCGTCCTGCTGATAGAGGGAGTGGTGAAGCGTGAACGTAGTGTAATCAGCATTACATAATACTTAGCATGAATCAATTAAAGCCATGATAAATCATGTCACAGTACACTTTTCTGAAATACTATGTCCTGTTTTCCTGTGATTTTTCTTTCAGTTTGTTTTGTTTTTTAATAACTAAATTCTGTTCGGATGCAGCTGAGCTCAGTTCGTTCAGTTTTGCACTGAATCTTTAGCTCAAATGAAAAAATGATTAACACATGGAACAGTTTAAATAAAAACTCTCTTAAATCCTCGAATGAGCCACGGCTTCTTTTAAGTGAATCGAGTGAATCAGATTGGAAGCGCCATTAGACACACTGCGATGACTGAAGACAGGAAGTGAGTCGTGTGATTCATCTCCTGCTCTTCTGTTCCACACGAATGAACCTTGTTGCACTTATCATCACAAGATGCCATCTGTAGGCTGACACCTCTCTCTCTCTCTCTCTCTCTCTCAGGCTTCTCCCTGCAGTGCTATAAATGTGATATAGGATTCTTCGGTCTGTGTATCACCACCCAACAAACATGTGCAACCGGCCAGCAATGTTTCAGTGGACAAGGGGCAGCAGGTAACACCACCACCATTGTTCTGGATCACATGCTCTCTCTCTCTCTCTCTCTCTCTCTCTCTCCATACACGACCATTTTCATCAGGATCAAACCAGGCTTTGTGACTACTTGTATTGTATCATTTCACAACATTTCCATAAAGAACTGCAATAACAGTTGCAAATGAGATCATTTTCCAAAAAAAAAAATAAATAAAGAAATTGCTACTAGTTAGTAATAGTAGTGCTGTTCAGGTTCTTCATCCACGCTGGAAATTAAACACACGACTAGCTTTAGCTGATAATGTGAAAAAGGTCAGACTCTTAGACTACACCGTTCAGTTTATTAGGAACACCTGCTCATTCATGCAGTTATCTAATCAGCCAATCATGTTGCAGCAGCACAATGCAGATACAGGTCAAGAGCGTGAGTTCATGTTCACATCAAACATCAAAATATGGAAAAAGTCTGATATCTGTGACCTTAACCGTGACATGGTTGTTGGTACCAGTTTGGCTGGTTTGAGTATTTCAGAAACTGCTGATCTCCTGCTGGGATTTGCACCCACAGCAGTCTGTAGAGTTTACACAGAATGGTGCAAAACAAAAACACAGAGTGAGCGAAACGCTTTGTTGATGAGAGGCTCAGAGGAACATGGACAGATTGGTTTGAGCTACGAGGAAGGATATAGTAACACAAATAATCACTCTTTACAACCATGGTGAACAGAAAAGCATCTCAGCATGAAGAAAACATCAATCCCTGAGGTGGATGAGCTCCAACAGCAGAAGAGCACATCAGGGAACACGCCTGTCAGCCAAGAACAGGAATCCTGAGGCCATCGTGGGCACAGACTCACTCAGACTGGACCAGTGAAGACTGGAAGAACTTCACCTGGTCTATTTCCAGTCTTCATCTGGAAGGTGTACAAGCAGATGAAGTTATACAGAAGAGAAGAGAACGTCACTATGAACTTGGCCTGAAGATTTGTTGGCAGGGTGTTAAAAAATATCTCTGTACAATAGTATCAGTAATAACAACAACAACAGCAGCAGCAGTAATAAAAAAAATAAATAAACAGCTGTAATAGCAACAAGTTGTTCAAAAACATTAATAACAGCTGTAACAACAGTGATTGCAAAATCAGTCATGACAATAACGTCTATAAAAACAATGTAAACAAAAGCAGCAATAAAATAACGTAATAAAATAAAATTGGCAAAAACAGTAATACCAATAAATCAGTGATAACAACATTAATAAAAGCAGCAAGAACAATAATGGCATTAATAACAACTGTAATAACATGAACAAAAGCAAAAGTAATTAAATGTGTAATAACAACCTTAATAAAAGCCTTGTTAACAAAAGCAGCAGCTGTAACATAAAGTAAACAATAACTGCAATAGTAATAACATAAATGTTAAAAAAGTAATAACAATAACATCTGGAATGACGTAGTACAATACTTGTCATTTGGATTTTTTTATTTAAAGTAGGCACATTTTCATTGTTAATAATTTTCAATTTCAAATTCTTAATCATTGTAATTATTCTCTCTCTCTCTCTCTCTCTCTCTCTCTTTCTCTCTCTCTCAGCGGGTTTGCTTAACGTGACTCAGAAGGGATGTCTGAACGTAGCCGACTGCAATAAGACGACAAATGTTAACTTTCCCACCAGCTCCAACACCAGCATCTACCAAATAACCAAAACCTGCTGCCTCACCGACCTGTGCAACACCGCCGCGCCGCTCGCTAACACACACACACTCACCCTCGCCATCGCCTCGCTCGCCTCACTGCTCCTCACCAAGGTGCTGGTGTGAGGGGGTGTCTCACACACACACACACACACACACACACACACACACACACAGATAAATAAACCCCAGTCCTTTCCCACACACACAATGGGAAATACAATCAGCTTTGTAAATGGGTTTGTGAATTCCTGTACATATTAATTCACACACACACACACACACACACACACACACACACACACACACACACACGATGTCACATTTCCTTCTCGAGCAGTGCTATCAGTTCCAGCTGTGATATTTAATCCTGTTTCGGGTTTTTCCTCTATTTTATTTTAAATCCAGCTACAAAAAATCAAACTTTGCGCCATGCGTTGCTTATTCACTGTCTTGAGGAGACGAATCATGGCCTTCCATTATTTTTCTCTTTATTTTACTTCTTTTTGTAAAGAAATGTATCAATAAGTTTGATAAGTCACTATCGACACACTGAACCTTTATTATCATTTCTTGTCTCATTAAGGGGTAAAGGACGAGATCTGACCCGAGTCTGTTACGCAATCATTTATATCAATATTACCAAATATACATTTTTGTTCATTTTTAAATTTTGATCACTAGAGGAATTCGAGTCACTTTACAAAAGACGGTTAAAAAAAAAAAAGAGAGAGAGATATTTTTCGAAAGAAAATGCATCCACGTGCCAAAATTAAGCCACTGAATTTTTTATTATTATTATTATTATTATTATTATTATTCCGTTAAATGCCTGGCATCAATTTAGATGTCTGACCTCCAAAACGCCAAAAATGCAGATGTTTTAATTTAATTGAAATTGCCTTCTCATGTATTGGACACGTGATAGACGTGATATGCAATGCCAAACCTGTGTGAGTGCTTACACACTCCTCCTCACAAGTTCTTTGTACCTAAAGAAAAACAAGGGTTGGGGTTTTTTTTTTTTTTGGTGAACTGGAAATACTACACGGTATAAAATGTAAGAAGTAAAATCTGTCTGGAATTGTGTATTATGGAGAAAAAGAAAGAGAAAGAGTGAAGTGCTTGAGATGATGTTGGCTGTGTGCTTTCTGATCAGGTGCTGGATGCAGTTTAGTTCTCCAGCTGTTATGAGGATGATTAAAAATAAACTAAAATTGGTCAAAAATACCGTGTCTTGTCATATGTAATGCATGCGATCCATGCGAAGGCTTATCCGGTCATGAGAAAATGTAAGAATAACGCATTCCTGTCTGAAACACAGCCAAGCTAGCGGACCTGAACTCTCGCAGCATGGATGGGGATTCCCCCGTCTCCAAATCCAGTCCTGCTAGTTACTATATATTAAAATATTCTTTCAACAGGAAGGAAGCTATTAACGGAAACTATTTTAGACACTTGCTCTCGATAATGTTTGGATGAGTTCCAAAATCGAATCACCTACAAACATTCGTCCTTCAGATATCATGCTAATGCGGATCTCAGATAGACAGATAACCTGAAAAAAATAACAACTTCACGCTAAAGAGAGCCTTAATCAAGACAACAGTCTTATTTTAATGGGATGTTTAAGAAAAGCTGTACTTTGTAGTGAATTGCTTTGTGATTCGCTGTAAATTCGGTCAGTTGACCTTACTTTAAAAGAGCACACAATTCAATTGCCTTAAAAAAAAAAACCCTAAGTTAAGTGGAATGGGAATTTTATAAAAACAAATGAGTATTCATTAGTGCAACATACCAATGTTCCACTTTACTTACTTTTTAAGGCAATCAGTTTGAATGATTTTTTAATTAAGGTTTGAATTTACAGTGTACATTATTTGATCAAATTAGTCATGAATTATCTGTCGTTTCTACTCGTAAGTCCTTTTCAGACTGGCTTAATTTTCGTGATGACGTCGTAATATCAGTGATATTTTGAGCACGTCTGCAAACTGCTTTCTCTATAATTTGAATCTTAATTTGAGCCTGAGGGGAGGCACCGGCGGGTGCGGTCGTGCATTAAACATCTCTCGAATGCATGTTAAACAGTTAGCAACCCCCACAAACTACACACCCTCTTAATGGGAAAAAGCTCAACTAAAAGCAAAAAACAACATTTTTACCTAGACAAAACACAATTCATGGGCCTAGAAGTGTTAAATATGTCCCGATGTCTCCTGTCTGAATGGATAAGTTAGTGGAGATTGCATTATATCCAGTGGGAATAATTTTTTCTACACTACACTGGGCAATAAAATGAGGCAAAGCCAATATTACAAAACATGAAGCTTTAATGGTCTCAACATCAAATCATTGGTCAGGAAAATGAGCAAGAATGAAACAGATAGAGAAAGTAACTCGGTGCGGTGCAGCTTTTCCCTCGATTCCCTTTAAATGCTGAAGGCTTGTGGGTAAACGTGGAGCGGCTTTTTACAGAAAGAAGAGTCCGTGTTGTTCCACTCGATGTTAAAGTCTTCCAACAGAAGAGATTTTGTGCATAAGTGCATTACTTAACACGCATGAAAACTAACCCTGTCCAAATAGTGCTACATTTATCTCGTCCAACTTGTGTGCTGAGTGCATATTAATATTTGAACTGTATTTTATGTTACTGAAATCTGAAACTCATACAGCAGCCTGAACGATTCTGCAGTTAAGCTGCTATAAAGGTAACAGAAGTATCTCTCTGGTTCTTTACTGGAAATAAGCATCATCGACGTGATCTTTAGCAAACTGCAGACGAGCAGCGATGTTCTTTTTGGAGAGCAGTGGCTTTCTCCTTGCAGCCCTGCCATGCACACCATTGTTGTTCAGTGTTCTCCTGAT
>JAQQZU010023923.1:0-13058 GCA_030068025.1 Parauchenoglanis punctatus | reverse complement strand
CCTCTCTCATCTTTTTAAGTGGGAGAACTTGCACAATTGGTGGCTGACTAAATACTTTTTTGCCCCACTGTACATACACAAGTCTAATTATGCAAATTAGTCTGCCGTTAAAAGAGCGTGCTTGCAGACCTTAACAAGCTGTTGCACCTGGCTGATTGCTACAAAGCCAGAATGTTCAGCTGTTAAATAAAATGTGTCATATCTGTCATTTGTTTTTTCCTCCAAGAGTAGTGATTCCATATTTTTGCCAGGGGTTGTATATTCTAAACACACCTAATAAATGTAAAAATGTAAGAAATTTTTCCAATCTTCACATTTAGGCAGATATACAAAATCAGGCTCCAACATAATATTTGTCCAGAGAAGTAACTCACCTCCTACGACAACAGAGTCTCTATGGTTTGGAGCCACAGTTGTCGGCACCATTTCTGTGACATAAGAGGAAGGGGGAAATGTCTGTGATACAGAACCTGCACATGTATTGGAATTGCAAGGATTTTTAATACAGGGTAATCATATTACTACCCTTAACTGCTTCTCCATCCAGTTATTGTATAGAACAACATGTTATGGAAACACACATGGTGTTGCTTGATATTGAAGTCTTTTAATTTCCAATTTAACGTGTATTTCTATTATGGGCAGTATTATCCATTTGGAACAATGTTACACAAATGTGTTCGTGCGTTTATTGTCCTCACACAGATAAAAGTAATCACTTACGGTTAAAAGGTGATGTCGTAGCCATGATCAAAATCGTTAACACATAAGCCTATACAAAGAAGTAACAAGTAATATGGCAATAAATTCAGTGAAATCAAGCATTTCAAGTAAACATAAGCAATGTCCAAAAAAACTAAAAGGAAAACGAAATACGTCAAAAAAAATATAACGTTGTTACTTGCTAAATAGATTCAATTCACTTCACATTATGAATGAACTTGTTGAACTAGCAAACTTTCAACTTTGTTCTTTTAACGACTTTTTGATAACCCGAAACTCACAATGTGCAGCTGCAAAGCTAATGCGCATAGAATGCGGCTGTGCGCAGGATTGATGTATTCGTTTGCGAATAACATCTCACTTCCTCGTAATTACTAGAACAAAATCATCACAAGAGTTGAACTAAAAGTATGGAATCAAAGTAACACCCCAGTGTAGAGCGGACTGTGGGCTCCTTTATTCCTGGTGTGGAACTTTTAACAGGAAGCGAACATAAACAGCAAGTTATACGATCAACGTCTACCACACCGCTACAAAGGCTATAAACCAAGCGTGCAACAAATTTACCTGACACTGTTTGTGGTCGTCGATAGGCATGTGTTCAAATTAATCGGTTACTTACTTCATCTCACAGTTCCATGACGTTTTAAAAACAAACATTTCACGGAATAGCATTTGTAAATAAAGATAGAGAGGAAAATAGACTAATGCACGAGGTACGCATGCTACGCGAGATGGTCTTTCGCTCTGTATCCGGAACAATGAATCACTAATGTCAGGAACACACCACCGTTAACTGGCTGCTCGATAAGGAAAACCGTATATGGAGAGCCTGTTCACTTCCTATTAATGCCGCTGTACCGAAATTGGTTGTAATTCACCTAGAGGGCGCACGCGATATTGCCTTCAATGAATGGGAGTGAATGGAGTTGAACGACTAAGATAATTATTTATACCTGCTTCTAGACAAAAAAAGCCCAAATTGTATTTTAGTTTTTGCAAGTATAGTACTGATTATATATCAGAATTGAAATGAGGAAAAAATACCTTTCATTTCTTTCATCAAATATCCTTTCATTTTTCTTACAGGGAAGGCGATTTTGACCATTTACACGCCAGCATTCTGCTGACGTGTGTATAACGCAGAATGCGCTTAGCAGCAGTTTAATTGCTGACAAACCTTTTCGCCTTCCTTTCTCTTTGGTTTTATGGCAGGTTGCAACCATGATTTATGCATATCGCCACTTACTGTACCGGAGTATGTAGTATAGGATATATAACACTTTACATCATGGTGAGGGGGGAAATCTCACTAAATCTTATGGAATAACCCTATCACCTTCAAATATTCTACAAAAACTTTCTGTGTGTCCTTTACCCCTCTCCAGTTATTCCCAGAATACCCTCAAGGTTCCATTCTTCCTGCCTTACCTATCTTTTGAGCTAGCCTTATCCCCTCTACCCTATATTTTTGACAGTGCATCAATATTTGTTCTGCATTCTCTGTAATTTTACATTCTGAACATTTATCTGATATACATTTCCATAGCAAAAACAATGTTTTATTTAACCATTTATTAATGGTTTTCTGCACACTAATATTTTCTTCAGCTATTATCCCTGTCCAATCGGTCTTGCCATTTCTTCATGCCAGTTTCTACCATGAGCATTGCCTTTGCCAAAACATATATCTATGGCATCCCTCATCCTGGTTGTTTTTTTTTGCTATTTTGTCTGCTCATTTGTCTGCTCTGGGTGGGGGAGTTAAAACAGGTATTTTATAGATTATACTCCTCTAATTTAGCATTTGTTACCAAACTAAAGCCATTACCTTGAAATTTGTTGTATTCCCAGCATTCCTGAATAACAGTCTTGGTAGGGTTTTCATCACCACACCCCTCCTAATTCAACCTTGATACATATATATACATACACACACACAAAACTTCTGTCCATTTATCATTCTACCATAGAATATCATTAACACACCATATAATTCCACCATTCCACCACTATTTTCCTTTTCCACCCTTTTGACTTGATTGGAATGCTATTCAGTGATGCATTTCATATTAAATGCAAGATTTCACATGCACATTCCTCAGTACTAGTGTCCATAGAAATTGAATCTGCTGATTTGCAATGATTTGCAAGATAATTCTTTACATTTTTCTCTATTAGATTTTGCAAAACACCATTTAATTTGACTAAGCATTGGATATCTATTTCTATGCTTATAGAACATATTAATGGAAAATGGTCACTTGCAATACTGAAACTGCTTTTAATATTTACCTTATTTGGTCTTATACCTCTGTACTTCCTTAGCCTGTTTCAGTCCCACACATTCCTGCATATGCATAACTATGCTCACCTCCACAATTACAGCATTTCAACTTAACATCCTTACTATATTTCCCATAATTATGCTCACCTCCACATTTTGAACATTGTCTCGATTTGTCTCCATTTACATTGTGTGTCCCATTCTTTGACAGCACCTTGAAGGTTATGGAATGTATTCTCTCACCTTATAGTTAATCAATCCCATTTTTATCTCAGAATTCATTATCTTCTCAAATATAAGTGGTACTGAAAAGCCATCAGATTTGACACCACCTTTATTATCTTGGAGTCTTTTGGCCTCTATTATTTTTCCACCTTGTATCTCTTTCTTCACTTCTTCCATGGACATTTCCAGTGGCAGGTTTTAAATTACTTCTCTCAACTTTGTTGCCATTTTTGGTACATGCACTGTAATCTTTCCACCATCTAGGTTGCTCAGTTTCCTGCTGTTTCTTATTTACTACTGAATTTAGAATTCTTTATCATACTATACTTTATTTTTCAGATTTCCTTCTCAATTGCTTTAGTCACCTGAATTGTAGAAAGTGGCTTTTATTGTTACCAAGTGTAATAATTTTCCATTATTCCTGTTTGTAGACATCACTGCTCCCATTAGCATTAGCTCTAATATTTTTGGTGGTATGTCTCTAAATATGCTCTCCTCCACTACTCGTTTCAGACCATGACTGTTTCCTGGCAAATTATGTTTGGCTAACCTCTGTCACTGGAGGCCACCCCTCGGTATCACGACACACACAATACGGTTTGCTTGCAACCCACCATCTGCACCACCACCACTCTTTCTCTTTCCCAATGACAGCATCCCAACAATCTTCAAACTACCTTCAGTAATCTGTGTTTAATTTGGAGTTAGCTAAAATGTTCCAAGACAAACCTTTGGACATAACTTCCTATTAATAATGGATAACTAACAATGTTAAAGGTCAACTATGTAGGATTTGATCTATTAGCAGAAATGGAATATAGTATTCATAAGGAGAAGAAAGATGGCCTCCTTCATTTGAATCTATAACAAGGAAACAAACCATAACTGGCCATGACAATGCTTATCAGGCAACTGTTCTGTTACTTTTGAGCCTTTGAAAATGGAAGCATTGTGTACAAAAATAACTGTATTTCCTAAACGGTTAATGCAATGTTATTGTTAAACCTCTTGAATAATGCTGAATGTTTGCACTTCAATCACACCTTGATGGCCTCTTTTCAAATCCATTGCGGTTTACAGAGGCAAAATTATGAAAATTGTGTCACTGTTCTAACACTTTTGTAGGGTAATGTATAATCAAACATTCAAATTGCCTTTACAAATGAAATCACAAGACAACAAAACAGAGATGAAAAATAGCTTTATATGCTAGTATTCAGTTTCAAGTTGATAAAATTTATCATAAGCAATTACACTGGATAAAGGTCTAAGCTTGATCAACAGGTTGATTTGAATTTTGTCCAATTTCTTGTTTATAATTAAAATAATAAGAATAAAAATAAGAATAAAGGATACAAATAGTAGTTGTAGAAGATTTCATTTGGTTAACAAGTTTGAAGTTAGTATAGTAATATCCAGATAGGTTATGTGTATTAAATTCAGTTTATCCCTATGAACAGAGGCAACAAATGTAAAATAAATACAATAACTAGTAAACCTTCACATTAATGTACATTGAAAACTAACTAAAATTAACATTTTTATATATATTGTGATATATATACTGACCTTTTCTATAGAAAGAAGATAGTCCTCTGCTTCAGAATTGTTCCTTCTTAATTTCATCCAATATTTGATCATTTATGGTATTTTCCTTAAAATCAGAGAAAGGATACAAACATTACAAGGGGAAGGAAGAGCTATTTTTATATCAGAACATGGCATTTAAGGAGGCATTTAAGATTTTTTTGCTTATGTGCCTACCTTGCAAGAGACTCCAAGTCCTTCTCCATTTGCTTCACAATTTGTTGCTCTTCCATTTTCCATTACAGAGGCAGTTTCATTTAGCTCCTCAGGATGGGGATTGGGCTCTTCAAAATCTTCAACGAATGATAAGACTTTAGTATTAGCTCTTTCAGAATGATTTATATTTGAATTCAGCTTGTTCTCATCACTAATCTCTGGAGATGAGTCACCTTTGAGATATAAAATATATGTTCAAAATGTGGAGGTGAGCATAATTATGGGAAATATAGTAAGGATGTTAAGTTGAAATGCTGTAATTGTGGAGGTGAGCATAGTTATGCATATGCTGCGCACACCTCCAGAAGCTTTTGTGTCATCTACTACAGATGCAGGTGAAGTGGAAGGTGTTCTCTCTTCTGGGATGTCCTCACATGTGGAACCTGTGTCTGTGTCCCTATCCCCACAGTTGGTGTACTTTGGGGGCTTTGGTCTAGTGGGGCTGTCCACGACCTCTGGGCTGTAAGGCTCACATGGGCTATCGTCAGACCTTAAAGTGAAAGTATGTTCTTTTCTGTAACAGCAAAAATGTTTAAGATTAAGTTAAGTTAAATTTAACATTAAGTTAAGTTTAAATAAGTTTTAATTAAAATTATATTAATTAATTACATTTTAATAAAGTGATGTGCTAGACTGCATAATTACTAATCAATTAAAAATATGGTCATTCAACAACAAAAAAAGCAGACAAAATTTGCATTATAATTAAATATATACTTTTCATTTTACCTCAGAGTACCTCGAGAACTGTAATTCATGTGGAGCTCAGAGAAACTGGGTCTCAACGATCTGGGAGACAGTGCATCTTTTAATGACCTCCTCTTCAATGTTCCACTGCCAAAATGAAAGAAGAAATTCATATGATACACTTCAGGAAATGTGACAATTCACATACTGAAATGTTCTGTATGTCCTGAAATGTTCCCTGATATGCTATCTGAAAATGGTGATGCAGATGAAATAATTATAATGACACATGACAATTTTCAAGCATGGTTCAGAACACAAAGCAACACACCGACTGAAGTTCTTAACCACAAAGGTCTTGTCAGGATGCTGGGCTTTTAGGTTCATCATGATATTCTGTAAATCTTTGTTATTCTAGAGAAAACAGTTTTTAAAAATGTTTTATTCCCACAGTGGCTGCAGTCACACACAAAAATATGAACTATTAAGACAATGCGAAATTTAAACAAAAACTTGTGAGGAAAAAACATCTGAACTTACCTGAGACATTTCCTTATAGAAGATATCTCTCAAGTTTGAGAAAGCTTGGAAGACAGTCACATAACATCCAATGCGACTGTGAGGAGGGAATTACAGTGAAAACATTGTTTTTAAAGATTTATATGCTCATCTTATTTTCTATTACAATAATGTGAGTATATAAATCTTTAAAGGACCAATATGTAACACTGACAGTCAAGCGTTTAAAATGGCTACTGAAGACCAAATTCTAAATATGGGAAAGAGTTGTCTCCCCCTGGCCTCTCCTGTCCCCTCCTTGCCAAACTCAAAGCTCACATGGGTTGACAGTTTGAGGACACTGCACCACTGAAGACGAGTGCAACATTAAACTTTCACAATGGCAAGCAAGGAGAAGTCCTACACTGTAAGTTGATCAGCTAATGAATATGTTTGCAATGTTTATGTTATTTGTAAATTATAAACCATTTCATGTGGATACTATATAACTTTTTCAAGGCCATGAGAATGAAAGTTTTAGATCACTGTCCACTGTGTAGCATGCTCCAAAGCCTTGCACTAAAGTTAACTGTTAAAAATGGGAGGTTGAAGCAAGATGCATGTGTAGTGAACAATTTATTTTAGTAAACACCAGCAAATAAGTCCAAAACACTCCAAAACAGGCAGAAAATCAGGTGACCAGCAAACAGGACATACTACACAAAATTATAAAAATACAAAAAACTGGAAAGCAGGGCAGGAAAAAAAAAGAATTAGAAAGGGCAAAAAAACCCAAGCGGCTGGGCACAGAAAGAAACTAATGTGTTAAACAATACCGCTCAAAGTCATAGTGGGAGTTGAGTCCTTAAATACCAAGTATGTACTCAGGTGAAATAATCTGTCTTAAAATCCTTTTGGGCTCTTAGCTGTCTCCATCTTTCAAATGCATCTCCAATATTTTCACATGTTTATTGCATCTCTGGTTGTGGAGCTTTTTAGAAGAATGCCAAGGCCTTTTAGGTTGGGTAGACTGTAATCTGTTCCAGTTCATTTGCTTGCTTCCATGTTTTCAGCATGCTCTGTTTGCCTGGAAATTTCTTACATATCTGGCAACCCGGGTGTCAAAATGGTACTGGTGAATATGCAGTGGGCAAGGATCACACAGGCCAAAAACAAACAGATGTTCCATCATGGAACGGAAATTTCAAAGAAGAATATACTGGCTGTGGCATTGTTGTCTGAGAAGCTATTATTTTCACTTAGCATGTTTCCTTAATTTCTGATGACATATCATGGTCATTTTATGATTTATTACTGTAAATAAATTTGTAGATAAAATACATATTGGCACTTTAAGAACAATGTGAAAACATTCTGAAAACAATTACAGTGAAAACACTGTTTTCAAAGATTTATATACTCAGAATATTTTCTATGAAAATGACAAATATTTTATTTTTATTAAATCCATAAGTATGACCATTATCACATCTCACCATTATCACATCTCACCTATCATAGAGAAGAGGCAGCTCCTCTTTCAATTCCCTGTTCATGTTCTCAAAGATTGTTTTGGTCATTTTCATCTCTTCCTCAGCCTGTAAAAATAGACATATTCCAAGATTTAACAAACACATTGTCTTCTAACACCTCTTTAACAAATACCCCTTTTGCACCCAGTTGCAAACAGTACCTACTCATTGTGGAAAACTTGGGAGATAGAAACACTGATATAAAGTTATATCTTTATATCTATATGTTATAAAGCTATATAAAGTAGCCTCAAAAACAACCTAAAAAATAATAACTTCAGTAGCCTCAACAACCTAACTGAATACCAGGATTTGTGAGGATTGCTCACAAAATGTAATAGGCATGGTTTGTCTGAAATTGTATGAAATGTTGTGAAAGCCATTTGACTGAAAGTGGCCATGTTTATGAAGCCACCCAATAGAAATAAATCTCCAGTTACATATTAGCAGAATAATTCAGCACCCCAAAATCTCAGCTTATCAGACTCTTGCTTCCTGAGAAACAGCCATTTGAACTTGACTCCATAGCCTGTCAACATCTATACCTCAGACTTTGCATGACTCCTCAACAGATTTTCCTGAAAATCCCTTTCAAGTTTTGTGTGGATCCATGCAATCAATAATCACATTCAACTGTTTACATCTATAAATGAAGCTCCACCCACTTGAATTGATTGGCATGCGAATCAACATGTTTTTGACAAGGGGGTAATCAAACAATTGGAATATGTACCCTCCATGGGGGCATGTGAATCTCAGTAAGTAGAAGTTACCATTGACTTCCATTCATTTTTGGCTCTTTTTAACACCAAATAACTTCTGAATCATTCTGTCATTTTTTCTGCCCCTTTTTTATATTCCATTGAAACACAACACAGTCTGACCAGCTCCATAACCTCATAACTCATGTCATGGCCACATAATAAATGTTTTTCTCCAGCTATGCTAAAGTGAGGTCACAGACCTGTGACTTCATTGACAACTTGAGAATCGACAAATTTAGCCTTTTGTTATGTAGTAGATAAACAGTAAGCGAGAGGCTCACCAAGAAGTAGCACCAGTCTAGCTTCACTTCTTCCCATTCAAACTCTATGGGTGGCTCCATCCACTATTTTGATTCTGTCTATGATTTTTGATAGTCCCCTCCAAAAATATTAGAACAACAAGGCCAGTTCTTTTGTTTTTGCTATACACTAAAAACATTTTGGTTTGGGATCAAAAGATTAATATGAGACAGTAGATCAGAATTTCTTGCATTCTTCTTTTGTGATGCTTTGCCAGGCATGTACCATAACTTTGTTTGTTTTGGGGCGGTTCTCCCTTCACTCTCCACTTCAGGAGGTGAAATGCATGCTCAATTGTGTAAAGGTCAGGTGACTGTTCATGCCACTCTAAAACCTTTCCATTTTTTGCCCTTGTGAACTGACAATTACAATCTGATCAATCAGATTCTTGTTGCTGATGAATGGTTTGTATCTTGTGGTATGGCCTCTCCCATGTCTTCTTTGAATGGTGGATTGTGATGCCTTCACCCCTGCCTATGGAAGTTGTTGGTCTCACAATATTTCTATCAGCTGATGTTTCCTTGGACAGCCTGTTTGATATCTTGTTGTTAGCACTCCAGTAGCTTCTTTTTTCTCCATCAAATTTCAAATTGTTGTATTCCTATGCCCAATGCTTCTGATTGATTTTGTCTCTTTTCTCAGTTTTAAATATCTTGCTTTTCTCCAATAGACAGCTCACTGGTCTTCATGCTGATTTTTCCTTTTTAATAAGAAATGCAGTCTTCACAGGTAAAACTCAGGGCCCAAACCAAGAGTAGACACTCAGAGCTATTTATTATTTTCACAATCAGTCTAACAAGGCACAAGTGACCAACATGAAACACCTCTCTGTCATATGTTACAGTATTCTTGATCACTTGAAAGATGTGTGGGTTTGAACAAAAGGTGCCATGTTCTAAGTGTTTTTTCAACACATATATCAGGAAATGAAATCTGAAATTCTGATCCATCATCTCATATTCATCTTTGATCTCAAACCTAAATGTATTCAGTGTATAGCTTAAACAAAAGAATTGACATGCCATTGAGTTCAATCATGAGTTAAAGCTGTATGTGTAAATTAGTCTCCACCTTCTTAGAATTGATTCATGTATGGTGGCCATATTATTTATAAATTTCAAAATCTTTGATAATTAGTGTGTTTTAAATGCACCTGAGTATTTTGATATCAATATTGTGAAGATAGGCCAGAAATCCTAAGGCCAGTTTGCAAAAGTATGTTTTGCATTTTATACAAATTATCACAAACTTACGGCTAGTGAAGCAAACACATTAAACTAAAAAATATTCACTGTAGAATTTTGTGGGCACACACATGAACAGTGCCCCCCAGAGTCTAATTTGAATGAGATTGCATCACATAGATGCATATCCTATATGACTTTTAGGTAGGTTACTGGTGTTAATTGATTCATGTAAAAATGTCCCTAAACCTCACCCTACAGGTACACAGAATTTTGGACAGCTTTACAAATGAAAAAACACAAATTTTAGACAGACGGTCTAGATTAGAATTAATCTAAATTGCTTAAAAATAGGTGGGTTCAGTAAAAGGTACTATGTTATAAGTTCCATCAGTTAATCAGTTGAAACAGAACAGACTTTGTGTTTAGACTATATTGAAGTATGTCTCACACAACTGTACTTTTTTTGACCATATAACACACAGTTATAGAAGTTAGTTAGTTGTAATTGCAGTGTTACCCAAATGAGGATCAGTTCCATTTTGATTCTGGTTCCTCTAAAGGATTCTTCCTCTTGTTGCCTCAGGGAGTTTTTAAACGCCACTGTTGCCACAGGCTTGCTCATTAGGGATATACAGGGAGATACATATTTTGGGACTTGGGAACTTCTAGCCCATAAGTGGCGCAGATGTTTCTGTACACTATCCCCGTCCCTCAGTTATGCCTTTGAGTATATGCTGTTCCTGCTTGCATCTGACACCCACCTATTATGCACTGGACAGTCTCAGGGGCATCTTTGCATAGCCTGCACCTTGGGTCCTGCCTACTGTGGTAGACCCCTGCCTCTACAGATATGGTGCTTAGGGCCTGTTCTTGTGTTTCCATGATCAGAGCCTTTGTGCTGTCCTTAAGGCCTGCTTTTTCTTGCCACTGTTAGGATTTCCTGATGTCAGCCACTTCCTCTATCTGTTGGTGGTACATTCCATGGAGGGGCTTGGTCTTCCATGATGCTTTCTCATCCTCCTCATCATCTTCTGTCTTCTGCCTCAGACACTCTTTCCTCAGTTCATCTTGGGGAGCAATCTTCTTGATGTATTCACAGATGTTCCTTGTTTCATTCTGGATAGTGGCTCTGACACTCACTAATCCTCGTCCCCCTTCTGTCCGTTGTTCATATAGTCTCAGGTAGCTGGGCTTTGGATGGAACCCTCCATACATCGTGAGGAGTTTCTGTGTCTTGACATCAGTGGCATCTATTTCCTCCTGTGGCCAGTTCACTATTCCGGCTGGGTATGTTCTGGTTGGTAGGGCATACATGTTAATGGCTTGGATCTTATTCCTACATTTAGCTGGCTTCTGAGCACCTGTCTGACCCTCTGGAAATATTTGGCTGTGGCTGATCTCCTGGTAACCTCATCCTGGTTTCCACTGGACTGTAGGATACCAAGGTACTAGTAGCTGTAGTGCATATCTGCTATTTTACCCTCTGGTAACACCACTCCCTCAGTCCTGATCATCTTCCCTCTGTTAGCCACCATGCATCCGCATTTATCCAGTCCGAATGACATCCCGATGTCCTTGCTGTAGATTGTGGTGAGGTGGATCAGTGAGTCAATGTCTCTCTCACTCTTAGCATACAGCTTGATTTTATCCATGTACAGGAGGTGGCTGATTGTTACTCCACTTCTGAACATTTATCCATATCCACTCTTTATGATGATGTGGCTGAAGGGGATCAAGCCTATGCAGAACAGCAGCGGGGACTGTGCATCACCTTGGTATATACCGCACTTTATGGTGACTTGTGTGATGGCCTTGGAATTGGCTTCAAGTGTTGTCTTCCACAACCGCACTGAGTTCTTGATGAAGCTTATCAGTGCCTTGTATAGTGCCAAGAATTTTAGTATCCACGTGTGGGGCATCGAGTCATAGGCCTTCTTGTAGTCAATCCAGGCTGTGCTCAGGTTGGTCTGCCTGGTCTTAGAGTCTTGGGTGATCGACCAGAAGCTGGTGTTGGTTCCAATTCCTTTCTGAGCTTTGCTCATGTATTGACTCATGTGTCTACCTAGCTTCTCCGCTATGTTGCTTGAGAGGAGCTTCCATGTTGTGGAGAGGTGGGTTATTGGCCTGTAGTTGGATGGCAGATTGCCCTTCTGTGGATCTTTCATGATCAGGCTTGTCCTACCCTTTGTTAGCCAGTCTGGATAAGTGCCTGTTTGCAGCTCACTCATTTCTGCTGCCGGTCAGTCATGGAGTGCTTTAGTTTCTTGAGGAAGTAGCTGTGTATCATGTCAGGTCCAGGTGCTGTCTAGTTCTTCATGCTTGATATATGCAGGATATCTGCCTTGGATCTAATCTTCCTCTGCTCTTGCTCCCTTGTAGCTGTGAATACACCCTAGATGGCCATTTATTCTTTTGGCCTCAGCTTCCCTGGTGTATCTCTTCAGCCTTGTCCAGAGCTGTGAGTCTTTGTTTGGCAGTCTCCAGAGCCTCACTTATGGACATATTGCTGTACTTCTTCATGACCCAGGACCTGTCTCTTTCTGCACTTCTGTGAGCCAGCTGATGTGCCTCCGAGCTTCCCTGATCTTGATTTCCAACATTCTTCTCCATGATGGGCACTCTACATACTTGGTCTTGATTTTGTAACCAAGCATCTCCAGGATTACTGTGCAAGTGGCATATATAAGGTCATTGGTGTTGGTGGATATATTGAGCATTGCACTCAATAAACTTGACTGTATGTAGTTGGGCCTCAATCTTCATCTTCAGTTTAGCTGCTGCTTCAGGCTGTTCATCTTTACCATCACCTGTAGTGTTGCCAAGATTGCAGTCTTCCAAGTTCAAGCTTCCGTCTATTATAGCCAAGAGCTGTTTCTTAGTCAGAGTGGATGTTGGTCTTCTGGTCATCCACAGTTCCCACATTTGGTGCATTTAGCCTCTTTCCTTGGGCTTACTGTTATAGTAGCATTCCAACAGTTCCAAGTTTTCTGATTTAGTCCATGTCTTGACTATGATATATATATATATATATATATATATATATATATATATA
>JAQQZU010023922.1:0-13062 GCA_030068025.1 Parauchenoglanis punctatus | reverse complement strand
ACTGTCTAGTTTCTCTTTCTCTGTGTTTTGCTAAAGAAGGAAGAACATCTCACTTTTACCCAATAACAATGTCACAAGTTAACAGATACAGAACAAAATATAAAAGATAGAAGGCAGCAGATATGAACTACATCATGTTTGACTCACTTTGCTGGGCTCTAATGAGTAATTAATCTCCTGGAGCTTCTTCAGTCGCTCCTGGATCATCTGCTGCAGCTTTGTCTGTGTTTTCCCCAAACATGTCTGTGAAGCAATGAAAACACATGATGTTTAATTTTTTATTTCAAATGTTGCATTTGAATTCATTTGCATACTTCATAAGAATATTTAACACTGATGTTGGTGTCTCACCTTCCTCTGTCCACTCTCCTCCTCTAATGGAATAACTTTGTGATTCTTATGCTCTCCCTCAGTACAGAACTGACACACACACGTCTGATCGTCTCTACAGAACAGCTCCAGAGGTCTCTCATGCCTCTGACATCTGTATTTCTCCAGGTTCTCCACTGCATTTATTAGCTTATGTTTCTTATATTTTGGAACATTGTTATGAGACTCTAAATGAGACATACAGAGAGCCACACCACAATGCAGACAGGATTTTATGGCCTTCTTCTTAAAGCCAGTGCAAAAGTCACAAAGAACTTGAAATTTTTCAAGACCAGTTTTCCTCTTGAAGAGATCTGCAACCTCTCTCAGTGTTGTATTAATCTTGAGTTCAGGTCTCTTGGTGAATTTTTCATTACATAATGGACAATAATAATGTTGACTCGTATCCCAGCTTTGTGTAATGCAGCTCTTGCAGAAGTTGTGTCCACATGGAGTGGTGACGGGATCAGTGAACACTTCCAGACAGATAGAACACTGTAACTGCTCTTCAGTCAGGAGGCTGCTGGATTCACCTGCAACTGGTGGATACAAGTTACAATTTTAAACATTATTTTAAGACCATATTGTAAAGTAAATACTAAGTAACATTTCCCAACATCCAGGTAAAAACAATATGAATGCAATCTCAACTCAAAATTCCTATGAGGAACTCATGAGACTCATCGTGGTCTTAAAAGATGGTGGTCAGAGTTCCTCCAAGTTCATCAAGTGACATCCAATCAACGTGGCCATTCACAGCATAGAACTATACAAAGCAGCACTTCTTATCTTAAATTGAGTTATACTGTATGTAAGTATAAGCTATAAATCAATCAATGTACAGACATAATCACTTGTTAAATTTACAACAGTGACTACACAGTTCATAGTTTTGAGAAGGAAAATATACATCACTTCTCATAGGTAACTGCTGTTGAACTGGTGGTTGAGCACCAGTTTGTGAATGGGAGAATTGAAGCCTGGAGAGGTGAGTGCTAACAAGACACATCTGTGAGCAATGTGTCTAATGAATGTTCTATCTATCAGTGAGCCGGGTAATAAATAGGGGAGATAAATGAAAGTTGAAAAGCGGAAGTTGAAAGTGCAAGTGACTAAACATCAGTTAAGCGATTGTGCTTGTAAGCACTAAGTGCTTATAACTATGCGTATGGGTGCAGACTTTAGAAACGTCAAGACATTGTCTGAGATTTGACACATATCCAACACCTCACATTAATGAACTGCTAGATTGATTAGGCACAGTTTGCTTTTATTTGACACTGGGTTTTACCAAGCGATATTGGCAGACCCACTTGACTCCATTATCCTGTAAAAAATAACATTTTCCACTCCATTTGGGGTACACCAATTCCTTACCCTTCCATTTGGGTTGTTTGGGGCCCCTGTGACATTTCAATGAACATAGTCCTTCATCCACACACCGCATACTCCACTGCCTATCTTTATGACAATATTATCTATAGTAATGTTCGGCAGCGGCATATTCATCATCTGTGGGCTGTCCTGAAATCATTGAGATTGACAGGACTCACAGCAATGCCAAAGAAATGCCATTGGATGAGTAGAAGTATGGTTTCTGGGCTTCCTCTTGGGCAATGGGCAGGTGTATCCCCAAATTGATAAGACAGCAGTGACTGTGGCCTGCCTGAGACCCAAGACCAAAAAGAAGGCAAGACAGTTTCTGACACTGGCTATTATTGTAGGTTCCTGCCTAACTATTCAGATGTCACCAGCTGCTGACTGATCTCACTAAAAAGGGAGTAACAGATCAGGTCCAGTGGATGGAGCCGTGCCAACAGGCTTTCATTCATATAAAACCTGTTCTCTGTGATGGACCACTCTTACATTTTCCTCTCCTTCTTTTTGCAGACAGATGTCATTTAACTTCAAGGTGGTCCACAGGACAGGAGCAGAGATGGCTGTGGCAGACATCCTCTCTCAGCAGGGGTAGGTATCAGCGGCAGGCTAGACAGCTCCCCGGTCTCAGTCTGGCAGTGAGCGTATGTGGAAGTGGTGGCATGGTGGAGCACCAGTTTTGTGAATGGGGAGTGAAGCCAGTTTGTGGGCATTTTAATTATGTGGTGGCCCCCTTTTGGTGCTATATTAAGCCCAGGGGGACTGCTTCTGGCATGTGCATCCTCTCCCAGTCCTGCCTCTTCTTGGGCATATCATGAATTTTCCCGTGCTACAGTCAGGATGAATGTGGTATGCTTGAGTGAAATCGAAAGAGATTAAAGCACTGATGTGCTTTTGTGTCTCAGCTTGAGTTGAGGATGTTAAAAAATGGAGGTAGACTGGAGCAGAGATGTGTGATTCCCGAGGCTTTAGTTTAGCATCTAGGCCATGTCATTTTTTTTGTAAACACTGTAATTGTTTTTGTGTAAACATTCAAAATTGTTTGATTGAAATATCAAACACTTTAACCTCTTTCTATATCACTCAAGGATACCACATCTGTCATGACTGTACTGAGGAACATCCACCTTCTTTGAGAAACATTAGCAGCTAGCAGCTAGTGATGTGTTATTTGGGATGAGTCGGCTCTAAACATTTAATATTTAGATTTAACATTTATATTTAATATTAACTTGTAACATTTAACATTTACACAATAAGAATTAATATGAGGAAGCTTAATGCTGTTTTTAGAATGAATTTACCTCTAAATGTATGAAAATTGTGCTAAATGATGGAAAAATGACACCTACAAAAATGGTAAACTGTTTTTACAAATGGCGCCCCCTAGTCTTGCTCTTGGTTTATTTTTTTAAATTATTTATGTAATATTCTTTGTTCAGTTGGTGTTACAACTGTGTGAAGTTCCTGACACTTCTGGGTCAGTGTTTATTGGTGGCATTTTTTCATCATTTCCTATTTCCTTGGGGCTATATTCCACTAGGTGGTGTAATCAATAATATTAATTTATCCCTGCACATGCCACACATTCTTCTGACTTTATGCCCTTTATAGCAAGACAACTAATATTACTGAGGTGGTAAGCTTCAGCTCCTCCCACTCATACAAACACACACACACACACACACTTCTGCTATCCTCTCTCACACACAACTCTGTCTCGAAGTAGATTTTCTAGTCAAATAGCCGGTTGGTGTTTATCTTCTCTTTACTGTGTTACTTTAGTACTGCAAGAAGCCAAACTATTCAGAACTAAACCTTCAGAAACAAATCCACTGATTATCATTCAACTAATTATTTTTTATTCATCTATTATTCATTACTCATCTTGGTGTGGCTTTTAATAAGATTTTATTTTACATTAAATCTGTGTAACCTGTCTTCACCTTATGAACAATAATCTGTAATTACTCATGCAGACATGATGGACAATAGTGCTGCTTTTCACTAAAGGGCTTAACTTGTAATTTCTGACTGCTGACTAGGAAAAACCATAAAAAATTAGACAGGGCATATTTTGCTTGTTCTGCCTAGACACACAGCTCCTCCATATGATCTGGAGAGGTAATGAACATTATCTAAAACATAAACATATAATCATCACTCAGATGAACAGTGTGCTTTTATCTGCTGTAGTCGGTTAGTATCTGAATATATAACTTTTTTTATGTAAAAATGTTTTTAAGACAACTACTTCAGTAAAATTGAGATCGCTAGTGAGCAGCTTAGCTGGCAGACTGATTTTGAAAAAGTGATTTCATGCATTTCAAGGAAAGACAACATGAACAACAGCAACATGAACATTCTGTATGAAGAAGCATGCATATGCCTAGTTTATGCACAAAACTATCAGTTCACATTGTTGGTAAATGTGACCCTTTAGTTCAGTATGAATTGTGTAACTTACCACTATCTGATGTAGACGTTCTGCCTTTTTTTGCTTGTGGTTGAGAATATTCAGCCATGTCCTTTTTCTTTCTCCTGTTTAACACTTTCAGAAAGAAATCACACCATCAGTTCACACACTGACACACATTATAATGTAAAACATTCACTGAGCATTCTCTCAGGTCTCAGTCAGTAACTGTAATAATCTTTTACCGCTTCTCATTTCCTAGCATTAGTAGGAAAGTTTATGCCTCAAACAATAATGCCTTTCTAACAGACAAAAGTACACATTTAAATGTTTTATTTACTCAGTGTGAAATTTATCTTATACCTCAATAGAGTAACATATGACTGTGTCCCATGGTACAGGACTTCATCTTCATCTGATCCTGTTTATCTTGTTTACTCAGTTCCCTGTGATGAACCACACCCTGACAGAAATTCTGAACTATGAAACAAAATTAAATGAAGTACATACCTTTACTTTTCTCTCAAAACTGCACAAGGTTGGTAATTCAATTCTCAATTCTGCTGGATATGCTATACTTAAATTCAGCTATAATAATGAACAGAAGTTGTCCTGGGTGATGTGAGCTCCCTGACTTCTTTGGTTTCACTTTCACTCAAAAGTGGAAGGCAGCTCCTGTCTCTGTCAAACAAATTATCTTTTGTATTGACTCTTTAGTATTATCTGTGTAAACACATGAATACAATTTATGAAACATTTAGGTCTACTATTTATTTTAGCCAGGAAAATACTGTAATTGGTGGAAGGATATAATAAACTCTTCAGGTTATTGAACTTGCATGTGAATTTCTCTCACTTTACCCAAATGCTTTTGGTTCTCCTCTTACAGTGAAGTTGAATTGTGTGAAACTTTTGGGGATTTAGAGACCTTTTTAATATGAATTGTGCTCATGATGATAATGACAACCATGTTTGTGATGAAAATAAAGCTGTCATGTTGCTGGGGTTGGTCGGAACACAAGCGCAGGCGAAGAGATGGCATAGTGAAACTCAGCATGAGTTTATTTATGTACACTATTTACACTATATACACACACGGAGCAGAGGTACAAAAACGGCATGCAGAAGAGTGATCCAAAACACAGAAACAGGGTCGAGCGATCAGCAAACAGAGTATCAGAGGAGAAGCAGAACAATAATCAAAAACACAGAGCAGAGTCCAAACACGAGAAAACAAACACGGGTATCAGGGCTTGACAATAGCGTGACGGAAGGAAATCTAATACTTCGCAAATACGAAGCGCAACCGAGAGCCATTATAAACACCGGCTGATTGTCTCTGGATTGGATGCAGATGCGTCCAGTTTCGGGTCATGTGATCAGTCTGGGCGTGTGCGCTCACTGGAACTGCAGTCCCAGCCACAACGCGGATGTGCGCGCCTCCGCACCACGCGCGACGGAGACAATGAAAGCGCTGCGCACGCGACTGCGTCCATGATGCCAGCCGTGCTTGCGGCGAGGGGCAGAATTGTTACAGTACAGGTACAATCGTTGGAGCCCTGACAGGAGCGGACTCTGTGACTTGGACTGGAGCCCTGACATACTTTTCATGGGGGTTCCAAAGTGCATGCAGTCTTACATGAAGTCAGACATCATCATCTTTGATAAATCAGAACATCAGATTTATTACTATAATATCCAACTTGTCCTTTTTGAGAGAAAAACTAACACAAATACATATTCAATAAGGAAAAGGCACAAACGGTGACATCTCTTTTAATCTTATAATCTTTTAATAGTCTTAATCTTTTAATTCTTAAACAGAGTTGATTATAAAGGCTTCACAGAACAATGAACGCTCTCTATATTTGCAAAACAAATCTGAGGTGAAGCCTGAAGCAGGTAATGATGTTGCCATGGTAACTCACGGTCTCCTCTCAGAGAGTGATGAGGGTGTGTACAAATAAACACAGTACATTTTGAGTATTTTTTGGCTGATGTTGCATAATTTCTACACAACTTATATAAATTACTGTATTAAATTAGTGCACTAGATATTCTTCACTATGATTTCAGACAGTGATAAATATGTAGTACATGAAAATTGTGCACTATATAGTGAGCAGGGCAAAGTTTCAGAAACTGTTAAGGAGGAGACGAGGCTGCAGTTAGCTCCATGGAGCTGCGAATAAGAAATTAACTTCAGTATTGTGTCAATCAATGTGTATAACAGCAATGTTCCCTTGTTGAGAAGACTTCATACTGAAGTGAGTTTTCAGAGGCCAAAAGTGTTTAAAGTGTGCTCTAAATTGTATCTTGAATTTTTTTTCTACAGGTAAGGTAGGATTCTGATTTTTGTGTACTGTGCACCTGGCTTAGTTGGACCTTGATTCTTGCCACTGTTTAGAAGTGTTTGTTGTTCTATGCTAATTAATTCTCTCAGGTGTCTAATTAACAGTAGTTTTGGCCCCCCTTAAGGTGTGAATTGGGGGCAAGACATACTAAGATATAATGAAGGTGTATCCACTTTTCCAGTATCCAGTTTTTCAGTTTCTATCCAGTATTCAGTGTGCTTTAAGTTCTATTTTGAATTTCTTCTCTACTGGTAAGGTAGGATTCTAACTTTTGTGTATTATCTACTTGTCAGATTCAAAACACTGATGCTTGCCTACAAGCCAAAAATGGACTAGCACCCTCCTACCTCAAAGCACTCATCACGCACTTCTCTGCACTCCTTCTGATCCTCCAGCACTGCTTGACTGGTCCCACCATCTCTCAACGTATAAGGAAGACGTGCATATAAACTCTTCTTTGTTTTGGCACCTAGGTGGTGGAATGACCTTCTCCTAGACGTCTGAACATTTGAGTCACTGGGTGTCTTCAAATGATGACTACGATGTATCATGTATGATGATGAATCAGTATGTCACTCTGGATAAGGGAATCTGCCAAAGGTTGTAAATGTAAATGTAAAGGTAAATGTGTAACCTCTTGTAACCCCCCTCCTCCCTAAAAATCCTCACATAATATCAACTAACATGTCTATTAACAACATTCTTTGGTTTATTTAGAGGTGTAGAATACATTGGACCAGACAGGTAATGGGTGAAATGACTTTTTGATCATGTATTTTTTCATACTCATGTATTCAAGCCCCTGAGTGCCTGGAAGTGTTCACATACGTAAGTGCATTTAAGTCTATGAATTTTTATTAAAAATCCATTAAAATGCAATACAATGAAATACATTTTCTACCTGAAAAGAGATTAATTACTTTAATATGCAGCATTCGGCCATGTTGACTTATGATGTACTGGGAAAATGAACATAATAACCAAAACACTACACAATGTCCTATGGTGTCCATAAGGTTAAAGAATGTTTTTGTTAATGTACAGAATAATAAATTATAGAGAGGTCAATTGGGAGAGGATAAAATAAATCTTACAAAATTTAGATAAAATGTTTTTTTGTCTCATTTTCTAATAAAGTGCATACATACTATTTCTGTCTAGATTTGTACAGCCTTTAAAATGGTAATAAAAATGTCAAATGAAGCCTGTTAATAAGTAACTGTGAATCAGAAGCCAAAATCCAGCTTCTGAAAATAAGCCTCTGTAAAGAATTTCCCTACATTGCAATGTGTCATTGCAATAGCCAATAAGTGACAGCAGGGCCAAACTGGGTAAAAGATTTTTATTTATATTTAAGTGATTATAAGTGATTACAAGAATCAACAGTCAATCAGAAAATACAGTAAATGAATATATTTATGTAAAGCATACTCTAAAATTACACACAAAATCATGTTTTTATATGAATTTAATATGAATTTGTAAATAACTCACACCTCAATTACACAGTTAAATAAGACAAATGCTGCATTATACTGAAAAACCTAAAATTGGCAACAGATATAACAGAACATTAACATATAAAACAACTGGATGAAAAGACGACTGGTCATATATGATGACTAGCTATAAAAAAGTTATTTCATAGCATGATTTAGATATCAAAATCTACTAATATAATTTTCCTGTTAGCTAAGCAAGAAAGGTAGTGCTAAATAATTAGCTTGTTAATATCTAACTAGTTTTAATTAGTCTGACATTGTTGCACTTGAACAGAAAAGACAAGAATTAGCTTGCTAATGTAATTGCTAATATTTTACTTTTTTTTTTACAACTTTTATTAAAACAAAACAACAAAACAAAAGCAAAAAACATGCTTACCAGAATTCAGGCATAAGGAGTGTCAGTGTTGTGTGGTTGTATAAGTATAATTTTACTGTGAGTTTACTGTTTTTATTAGACATGCACAATCCTGTATACTCCAGATAACACCAAAAGGCTAATAAATTTTATTATCATTATTCATGTAGTGATATGAGTTTTCCAAGATAACCATGACAAAAATCTTTCACTTTGGAACTTTCATTTTTAGTGAAGGAACAGTTTGCACAGGAGAGATGATCAGCGGTGCTGAATTTTTAACTCCATCATTATTAGAAGGACAGAAGTATGGATAGAGTTTCTCAGTGAAAGACTGACCAGTGAAAGAGTAGATATGAGACCTGGCCTCAACATCATAAAAGGAGACCAGACCCTCCTCATAATCCACAAACACTCCCACCTTCTGGGGCTTCTCTCTCAGGGAGAGGGAGATAGAGGGATCATCACAAGCCTTATACTCATTTTTGTTTTTCAGAGTCATGATACAGAGTCCATTTTGAGGGTTACATGTTTCAATCTTCCCCTTCCTATTAACAGACTCTTTGGCCACTCCTAAATCCCACATGGTCTTCCCGCTGACCTGCACCTCATAGTAAAATCTCCCAGAGGTGAAACCCTCTGTTCCCAGGACCACTGCATAATTAGTGAATCTTTTTGGGGTGGTTGGGAGATTCTGCTTTGTGTTTCCATATGTTACTTGTTTTTTATCCTCAGACAGGATGAGGTAGGGATAAGCTGTTTCAGGATCCAGAGTCACATCCACTGAGAGAAATACAATATTATGAGTATGCAGGGGAATCATCATCTATTCATTTATCACAATAATGTTTATATATATGGATGGAGGACCACAAGATCAAGATCCTGTCAAGACCCAGCCCAATCTCCAGACCTGAACCTCACTGAAAACCTCTGGAATGTGATCAAGAGGAAAATGGATGGCCACAACCGTCAAACAAAGCTGATTGAATTTTGACACCCAAGATCAATCTGAAATACTGATGGAGATCATGCCAAGACACATGAAAGCTGTGATTAAATGTAAGGGTTTTTCCACCACATATTGGTTTCTGAAAAACTGGGGGCACTCTAAATCTTATTGAGAATGTTCCTTCTTCTGGTACATTCCTCCCTTAAGAACCATATAAATAGCCCAGGCACAGAGGGAGAAGGGGAGAGAAAAAGAGAGACAAGATATATTTAAGGCCTATGGTTAGCCTGTATGTGTGTTAAGAGTTATTTTGTATGTATATATTTTGTAAGTATTTTGTACATAAGCTTCATATTTATTGGGAAGACAGGGACCTTTGCACTCACTTGTGGATTTATCAAGCTGGAATTAAACTGACTTTATGTTGAAAGGCCACATGGACATTACTTCACTCCTCCATCCTCACGTCAGGAGACTACTACAGTAAGAACATTCAAATTTCTTTCCTTTCTTCAAGCAGATTTTTCTAGAGACTGTAAACTTTGCAGCACATGAGTGTTTGAACATAAGTATCCCCTTGTGTGTGTAGTTTGTTTGGCGACGGTTTATTGTATGTAAATTCAAGCATCCCTGGCCTTAGTGGCGACAAATACTACAGAGCTTATAGCTTATAGGAGCTTGTAGGAATACAACAAGCCTTAGAACTAACCTAGAACTTAGAACTAATGTGCAAAGAGCACATTAACCAACAGCTAGCTGGACTGGAAAGGGCTACAGTCGACTGTTTGAGAAGGTGAGATGAACAGTGGACGAGAGAGTTGATGTGCTTCTGGTTAACAAGCACACCTAATCGACATGCTGAGGACAGAGAAGGTGTATCAGCATGGAGCTTCACTTCCTTCATACCTGTTAAGTCACCATTCCCAGAATATAATCCTGCTAAAGGAGATGTTCTCACATTTATTGAGGCTTGCGAAGAATTTTTGTCTCTCCATAGACTGACTGATGTCAAAGTCCTCTGTTTGTTATTCACAGTGCTGCAAAGGTCTTCCAGGAATTGGTGGAAAGCAGAGAGGCCTAACATCTCTATATGGAAAGAGTTTAAAACAGATTTTTTAAGGGGATTTTTATCTTCTGTTTTCCAGGTTGAACTCAAAGAGTAGCTAAGAGTGGTGTTAGTACTGAACTGGAATGGTCAGCCAAGTTCTGTGTGTACCATCATTTGTCGAGGCCAGATTCATTAGTTTGCTTGTTAGAATAATTCTGTTGGACCACAATTCAAAAACAATGTCTGAGTTTCATTTATTAATTTTCAGTAAATTGTTATGTATTATTCCTTTTGTCAGTTTCAAGTTATTTCAGTGACCATTGTGGGTTTTTCTTTCTGTAATGGAAGGGTACCAACAATTTTGTCCATGTGTGTACATTTTTATATATTTTGTAAGTATTTTGTACATAAACTGTGGACTGTGGAGGAATTCTCTGTATTAAAGTCTGTGTGAACTCCGGTTTGTTTTGATCGCTTTTGTGTTATTGAGGTTTCATGTGAACTGGCTGCTCTGCAAGAGCCGAGCAGCATAAATCAGAGGTGTGAAGTCCTACAGCAAAAAACCAGATGCGCTCGGCGAGGGGTGAGACCTTTGCCTCACTTAAATAGCGCTATTTGACACCTCAGCCTACTGTATGTGTGTGTGCAGATATCAGCGTAATGGCCATCCCTTACTCATGCATTTGCAGAGCTGGTGTAATTGCTGACCCATAGTATGTGGTAAATGTGCTTGATAACGCTATCTTTAAAGTCAATATAAGTGTGCTTAAAAATAGCAAGCAATGATAAGGATTGGTTTGGGAGTGGTGCGGAAAGCACCGGGACATCTAGCAATTGGATACCCTGAATGTACTGGAAGTGCGAGGTGTCACAAGAGCTCTGCTGCATCTGCAAAGTCGCAAAATTAGATAAGATGAGCAGATTTAATTATAGAGAGGGTGCAAAAAAGAGGGGGCTCTTGCACCCTCCGTAACGTTAAGCAGAGCAAAATTCTCGGAAATCGACCACGGTGCAGCGGGGTCACATGGGACATGTCGCGCCCCCACAGGGCCGGGGCAATGAAAATGTAACTTTGGCAAGGTATATATATGCCCTAACAACAAGGGAGAGGGGTCCGTCTTCTTCTCTCTCTCGGATGTCGTCTCTGTGTTGATGTATTTTCATCGGACCAATTAAACATTTATTATTGAAGTTTGATTCCTGGTGATTTGTGTGGCGCGTAAATTTGGATCCGATTTGCCATAACAGGACTTATCGGGAAGACAGGGACTAATGCACTCACATGTGGACTTATTGAGCTGGGATTAAACGAACATTTTGGCATGTTTATGGACATTACTTCACTCCTTCATCTTTGCATCAGCAGACTACTCCCCGGTAAGAATGTTCCACTCACTATCCTTTCTTCAAGGGGATATCTCTAGAGACAGTAATGTACAATGCGTTTGGGAAAGACTGTGTGAGTATGCTATCAGTGTCTCACTTCACAGCCATCTATGTATATATTGCCATTTTGCTGCACATAACACAAGTGTCTAAACATAACCAATCCTTTGTATGTGTAGTTTTGTTTGATGAGGATTTAGTGTATGCAAATTCAAGTATATGGAATAAACTAGTGAAACCAGAGAAACTGATAATTTTGCAGTGGTCTCTTAATTTTTTTAATCTTAACTATGACAAATGTGAAGTTACCCTTAAAAATTGAAAACATATACAGTTTATGGTTTAAATGGAACCATATGGAAAATGTGCTGTTTTACTTGGGGTTTTATGGGTGCTATTGAGGTAGAAAAAAAATCAAGAGGGAAATGAGTTGCATTAAGTGATAAAGCTGAGGAAAGTTTTATTGGGTTCTGTGTTTGCTGGTAGAATTTAATGAATGTGTATAGATGTGTAAAATTTTCAAGAGACCATGGGAGCTGAACGTCTGTGATGAAGTCACTTTACTGTGATTAAGAATCTATTGTTGCATTTATAAATAGTGAGATAAATAGTGAGAATAGAGATTTATAAATAGTGTAAAGAATTTTTAAATGTGGTTTAAACTATTAAGAGTGTTTAGAGTATTAGTGGTGTATCTATTCAGAGAAGTCACTTCTTTGCCTGTTGTTAGGATAAAGGCTTTTACTTTCGATAAATATGTGGTTTAATTCACATCCTGTATTACCATATCAGCTAAAGAAATGCACTAACAGTTTCTAATTTAATAAACCTGGGATCTACTTAATAAGAGTTACTCTAAAGTGTATTTTTACTTGATGAGGTTTATAACCCTTACAAACATACCAATTTTTTCTTGAGTTAAACGCTTGTGTGCAGCACCAGGGTGTGGTCAGTTCAGCTTGTAACAAAGCAACAATCTCAGTGTCTTAAGTGGGGAGTGCCACATACTGGGATTACATTACAGTATTTAAAATGACCCTTACTGAGATACTGATAATATAATGTACACTATATTGCTAAAAGTATTTGCTCACCTGCCTTTACACGCATATGAACTTAAGTGACATTCCATTCTTAATCCATAGGGTTTAATAAGACGTCGGCCCACCCTTTGCAGCTATAACAGCTTCAACTCTTCTGGGTGAGCTCTCCACAAGGTTTATAAGTGTGTTTATGGGAATTTTTGACCATTCTTCCAGAAGCACATTTGTGAGGTCAGACACTGATGTTGGACGAGAAG
>JAQQZU010023921.1:0-13063 GCA_030068025.1 Parauchenoglanis punctatus | reverse complement strand
TGCTGGGATTGGCTCCAGCTTCCCCGCGACCCAGACGGATAAAGCGGTATAGATAATGGATGGATGGATGGATAAT
Source organism: Parauchenoglanis punctatus (assembly GCA_030068025.1). Lineage (NCBI taxonomy): Eukaryota > Metazoa > Chordata > Actinopteri > Siluriformes > Auchenoglanididae > Parauchenoglanis > Parauchenoglanis punctatus. Next base: position 12,987 of record JAQQZU010023921.1, on the reverse strand, counting down.
AAAAATTCTTCCTGTCTCACTTTTTTCTTTCTTTTCTTTCTTTCTTTCTCATTACTATTTTCTCTATTGTTGCACAATTGCATTTTGTCCTGTGTAATACTTTACTATGCTTTTTTGTCTTTGGAAAATAATCAATGCCTACTAATTACTATAAATGTAAGGTACCTTTTTTTAGTATTCTTTTTCCTGACATTAAGTTGATTATTGCTTGTATTCATACTTGTAATAATTTTTTTTATTTGTTTGTTTGTATGTGTTGTTTATTTATTTAATTTGTGAATTTTCAAGAGATTTCTTTTTTGGTAGGTTCATACTACAGAAATGTAACAGTAATATAAATAGTAATTATTTCACAATCAAAAAGCTTGTACTACAGCAATTGCTAATTTTTTTTATTCAAAATTATGTTTATTCTTTCATTTACATGTATATCACAGCTCACAACAAGAAGTTAAAATCTGATAGCCTATTGTCTAGTGAGAGGTAAACATAATGAGTGATTAAGTCTGAAGTGTCCAACTGCTCTGAGGTTAGTTTAAAATCCATCTTCACTGCTGATTTTACCAGATGCTGATCTACCTCATCTACCAGATGTTTGAATTTCTGTTATGAACTTCACAATTGGACTTGATACATGGGAGCTTAAAATCTGCTAAGGTCTGGTCCTTGTTGTCCTTATAACTAGGCAAAGCCATGGCCCCTTTACAAGCCACTGTACAGACAATAAAAGTGCTTTGACCCCCAGCAAGGAAAGCAAGTCAAAGAGTTAAACCCAGAGTAAATCAATGACTGTAGAGCAAAGGCATCGTGAGTTCTAGAGTAAGCAAAGACTTCTTCAAAGACAAGCAAATATCATTGAGATTTATGCATTGTGTTGCTCCGTTGGCTCATGGGTTTGGATCAATTTATTATTCAACAGTCTTTCAAGCAGTGTAAACAATTTCATAAGAATGTACAGCAATCTCGAGTGTTGTTTGGAAGGCAGAGATATCCAGAGGTTTGGCTACAGCCAGCATGTGCTGATGGAATTATGAAAAAACAGTGAAACTTCTCCAACTCCCCATCTATTCAATAAATCAAAGTATAAAAATGGCATATATTTCCTAATTTTATAGCTTCTTTATATTACTATATACAGAGTATCCCAAAAGTCTGGATCCATAGTCATTTTTCCTTATATGTAACTTAACATTTTTTTTTTCAAAAAATGGCTTTGAAATTAACAGTAGAAGAGTGAATTCAGTGTGTTCACAAGTATTGAAAAGTCCAAGGCTGTCAATTTCAGCATTTGTTGTAATATCTGTATTTAAGTAAATAATTGCTTCAAATGGCTCCAGCAATTTTTAGGAATCTTGTATAGTAGCTGTTTTACAATTATTCATCATTTATCTTTTATAATTGCTTTTTTTCTAGTCAAAGTGTATCTGGAGCCTATCACAGGAAGGCTGAGTGTGAGCCAGGAATACACATTGGCTGTGACACACACATGCATACATATACCCATTTGCAAATAGGCAAAATTTAGAGTAGCCTGGCATGTTTTTGGAAGGTGGAAGGAAACTGGAAAATCCAGATGAAATTCACACAGACAACAGGAGAATATATGAAACACTACAAAGACTGCAGATCAACATAATTCTAAAATCTGAAGCCAGAAAAGGTTCTCTTTAGTGTATCTCATACATAAATTTGCACAAACTAAGGGGTTCTTGTATAGCCCCCACCCCCCCACCCCCCCGCCCGCACCCAAACTAACTAGACTTTAACAAATACCATGTCTTGTATATTAGCTCCTGTGAAAGATTTACGAATAAATTTGTTCACATTTAGTTTGATAAATGAGGCTAAACAATCATCAAAGTAAACGGCTGTAAGAGTCACAATTTGTCTTCATTAAAAAAAGTTTCTGTCTGTCAGAAGAAAGTCCAAAATCAGAGCCTGAATTGTTCCAGTGTTACAGTTCAAATCCAGTTTCTAAGGAGAAAAACTAATAATATGTGATTAAATAGAAAAAGAAGCAATATGGAGTGTTAATTATTTTCCATTTTTTAAAATGTCAAGGTGATTCATTTTATCTGCACTTCTATGAATGTGTACTTGTCATTATTCTGATATTTCAATACTTTTTTAGGTGTGGGTTTGGGTATGTGTGGGTGTGATGGCTCACTATAAAGGTCCACTATGTAGGTTTCAACCAAGCCCTCTCTTCCCAAATGTGTATTAGAACTTAGAATGGCCATCCTGTGCCTGTAGTGCACTTTCAAGTACTTACATTCACACTCCCTTGTTTTTTCTCTTGCTAAATAATAAGTAAGATCCTCCTTTTAAATTTGGACTCTTAAACTTGTTAGCCAGAACCAGCAAACACTGATTCCTCTTATTTATTCTTCCTTTCTTCCTTTCTTCTTCTTTGACATTCTTCTGGTACTTTTTTCAGGATTCATGCTGCCACTTGTACAACCGCAGAAGGCACACTCTAGAGGTTTGTCAGTTCTGTGCTACTGTAGTGGCGAAACATGCCAGAGATGGACCTGTGACCTATGTAGATATAAAGGGCTCATGTAAGCTTATGAAAAGACAACTATTCATAGTTACAGGTAATTATACACTAATGAAAACATATGTATGAATATTCCATTTCTGCTAACAGATTTATATTTTTGACCAGTCATGTTAATAGTAATATCAGTTAGGGATTGTGTTTATGCATATGTGTGTGAGTCCTGTATCTGCATATAGATCTGGGTGCATGATATTGACACATGCAAAAAAGGCCTTAGAATTGCAGTGTTCTGAATGAGTGAGTAATTGAATGCATTATGGTATGGTATTAAGTGTGGTTAGGTGTGCTTCTGCAATATTATATCAGTACCAATTCTTTCTAATAAGAAAACATATGATTAGATCTTACATATAGATTTCATATTGATTTTGCAAATGTGTCTTCTGCCACCAGTCACTAGATTTCTTTCCAATATTTTGTGAGGGTGTCACAAACTAGGATACATGTGCTCATTTCTGTTTTAAATGCCAAATGATAAGGCTTAAATACACCAGTATCAGACTAAACAGAAAAAGGGCAAAGTGTCTGTCCAGCCAAAGACACAAAGCATATTTCCCTCTTGTCACAGTTGCCCGGTATAAACAATAAAACATGTAATATTCATTTAATAATATGAAGTGTAAACCCATAATTAACAACACACTGGGTATATTTAAATGTTTATTTCCTAAATGCAATTATCCAATTATTGACTCCTAAAATGAAACAAGTGCAAATTCACCAAAGTGCAGATCAAATTAACAACGCTGACCATATTCAAATGGAAAATCATTACCACAATGTTTTTCTTTTTCTTTTCTTTTCTTTTCTTTTTTTTTTTTTTTTTTTACCTCTGAGTCAACTATTGTCCTTGGTGGAGGTTTGCGGTCTCTGGGTGCCTTTCTAGTTTACTAATTGTTTTTTTTTTTTGCATGTGTGTATGTGTGATTGACAAGAATCCCACCCAGGCTATATTCCCTTTTAACCTGCAGCTCCAAGTGCATGTGAGCACTTTTTTCCCAGCAGATGGATGAATGACAATAATGTATTTGTACCTGCAAGTTCTGAGCAACTGAAAGAACTGCATTGTACTTACATATACAAGTCAATGGATGGTCTCTTTTGCCAACAGAATAATAACCTTTTATGCACTATATGCTAAACACATCCTGACATTATTTTCCTCTATATCATAATGCGGCTGTTTCCTAGATACAGATCTATAAACGGAAAATCCCAAATGATCACTGCATATAACACAGAAGACTGAGCCATGGTGTAGAAAGTGTTGTAGAGTGTATGTTATATATTGCCTTACATGCTTGACTCCTGTTGTAACCTTCTTTAATTTAATGTGCAGTGGTTTATTATTCAGCTCATACCGCTGCTTAGTTATTCAGCAGTTTGTGTAGGACACGGAGGAGCAAGCACACAGACATTTATTTTTTATTGTTCTTTTCACAACTAATACAGACAAATCATACTCATATGGAACAAATGTTAAACCACATACACAGATGTACACACTATCAATGATGGAGTTCTACATTATTTTGTTTTTTTATTTGTTTATTTGTTTGCAAACTAGCTGTGAGTGTTTTATACTGTCTATTTATAGCACATCAGTAACATATTTGAAGGTTGTTAGCACACTTGCAAGCAATCAGTGGCAAAAGGGGAAACACTCCAACATCCGAATCATGCATAAATTATGCAAAAGCAGTGGAATTTCCAGTAGGGCCATGATCTACAGTTCTCTAACTCCACAGCATTCTATAATACCCAGCAAGTGCTAAGAAGGCATGTACCTGTTTTTTCATTGTGGGCTGGGGATACTGGTGTCCACCTTCCGCTCTTGTGGTTTCAGGCTGTATACTGTAGTCCTGATACTACATCTCTGTTAGCCCAAGGTGGCATTTTTTGTGTTTGCTGTAAGCCCTGCCTTTCATAGCTCCTCGAGGAATCAGCCCAGCTGGTACAGATGGTCTTGCCAAGTGGACGAATGGACCATGACTTCATCGACTTAGGCCATGGCATAACGCTGGTGCGTCCACAGGACAATGTCCATCAGGCATTGAAACAATGCTGGAGCCCCCTGCAGGCCGAAAGGGAGGACCTGGTACTGCCAGTGTCCTGATGCTGTGCTGAAGGAAGTCTTCAGCCATGTTTTGTGGTGCAAGAGGGACCAGTATTTCTTCCTGAAGTCCAGGGTGGAAATGAAGTCGGCCGTACCCAGCCTCTCAACGAGGTCGTCCAATCATAGCATGGGGTAGCCATCGATGACCTAGTTGAGCTTGCAGAAATTGTTGCAGAGGCAGAAGCTCCCATCAGGTTTGGCACCACAATGATAGTGCTGGACCATGTGCTGTTGGACTCCTTGATTATTCCATCCTTCAGCATTTGGGTCACTCCTGGTTCTATAACCTGAAGCTGGGACTCTGGTACTCAGTAGGGCCACTGCTATATAACCCCTCCAGGAGGCATGCATATGTGGTGCTGCACTACATTGGTCTGCCTAGGCTTCTTGGAGAACACATCCTGAAATGGGGTCTCCAGCTTGGTGAGGTCCTGTAGTTGAGCCAGCATGAGATTTTCTCCATTCTGAATCCTCTCCACAAGTCCAGGATGACAGACAGGAACAGTGAGAAAGGTAGGGGCAAGTTCTGACCAATGCTTAAGCAAATTAATATGCTATAGCTGAGTTTCAGCATGCTTACCAGGGTGTTGCAGGCCTACTTGTAGTAGTTTACTGGGCCTACTCACCCCACCATGGTGTAGGGTATTCTAAGAATTTGCAGGAAGTGCTGGGGACAAGCAAGAAGACCTTATCTCTGGCCTGGAATTTTGCGAGGCCAATTTGGGCAATTATAAACCCACTGTTGTCCTTCTTGAGCTGTGCCATATGCTCTCTTACAATGGGCCCCAGCATCTCCCTTACATGGTGATGGCTTCCTTAGTGATGTCAAATAGGCCCCATGGTTACTGTCCAACGAATAGCTCAAATGGTGTAAATCCTGTCAACTCCCGTGGTGTCTCTCCGGGACATCAAAGAGGACCTAGGGGAAGAGTAGGACCCAGTTCTGCCCATCTTCATTAATGTCTCATCAGAACATTCCCTTCAGGGTCTGATAAAACCACTCCACCAAGCCATCAGTCTGCGGGTGATACACAGTGGTCCAGAGGTGGGTCACCTGCAACAGCTGGCACAAATCTTTCATCAAGTGGGTGATGAAGGGAGTGGAAGGATTCATAAGTTCATCAGTTCACTTCAGGAATAGATTCATCACTTCATCAGAAGGATATCAGTAAGGATGTCTTTAGGGATCTGCACCCAGCTGAACAACAGCATGAACTCCCGAGCGATATTTGGAGAGTTGGCTTTGTGAAGCAGGACGGCATCTAGGTATCTTGTCACATAATCCAAAATTACCAAGATGTAGTTGTGGCCTCGGGCAGACTTAGGCAGCAGCCCTCTCCGGTCCATTACCACCCGCTCAAATGGGACTCATTGCCTCAGGCACACCTCAGCTGCTGGGACCTCCCAGATATCCCTGTGAATGCAGGTCATCATTAGGTGACTTTCAGATCGTTAGGCCACTGGCAGCTCTGAGGGCTGCACCAGGGTGATGGCACTGCTTGTGTCAAGTTTATCAGTCACAGGCAAGCTGGTTATCCAGAGCATGGTCATTGGGGTCCCAGTCACAAGCTTCATGTGGAGAGCACAGCTGGCTGGCCAGAGTTTCTGCAATGGTGCATGGGGATGTCAGGTAGCAATGGCTGAGACTTAGTGGCTGTCAGCTGGGAACTTCGCCTAGGTGAAAGTCTGGGCCGATGTAGGGGCGGAATCTGTACCATCTAGCTGGTTGGTTAATGATGGCCATGTTTCATCTCCAGAATTGAGAAGGTAAAACCATGGTAAACCATGGCAGCAGACCAGCTTGAAGAGAGGCGGCAGCGGTTGAGAATTTTCATCTTCAACTTTGTGTAGTCTCCAGCTTCCTCAGTCAGCAGTGCAAGAAAAGCCCTTCGGGTATGCTAGTGAGAAGTGGTGCCGGCATCCATGCCCATTTGCTGCCAGGCAACTGTTCCTGTTGTGCTGTCCTTTTAAACACACCCAGAAAGGCCTCTAGTTATTGACCACTTTCATCTCAGAAAACAGCCATTGGGCATCCTAGGCAGTATCAGGAAGGGGGGTGGCAAGGGCGGGGATGCCCCATAGAAGGTCGAGCTCTTGGGCCATGATTCAGAATCCCTGGACTGGTTCCTGATTCACTTGGCCCTGCCCCAGGCTGGACACGTGCAGATGCAACACCATGGGGTTAATAAACAGGGCCCTGGGGTTACCTGTTTCATCAGAGACCTGCATTCTACACCACTTGCAAGCCTCGTAATTGTGGCCATCACAGGAGACAAGCACAAGGCATTAGAGAATGCAAAGAAATGTCCACTTTATTAAAGAAACAGCAAGAAATTAAAGTAGCAGTGAAGAAGTGCTCACAAAGAAATTGTAAAATTCTGATGCTGGGGGGACAGTGTGGTGCAGGGAGGTGAGAATCTTCCAAGGAGTGTGTCCTCTCTCAGTGGTCCTGGAAATTGGCAGCACTAGAAGGTGAAGGGAGAGGTGGCGAGCTGGAGCAGCTGGACTTGCTGGGAGATCAGTGAGCAGGCAATCATTGACCTCTCAGCCATAAATAGTAGCTATTTTACAATATTTTGCACTCATTTATCCATTCATTCATCTGTAACTGCTTATTTCTTATTTTCACAGTCAAGGTGAATCTGGAGCCTAATCCAGGAACAATGTGTGTGAGGCAGGAGAACTCTAGGTGGGACAGTACATATAAGACACCATGTATTAACACATACACATAGTGTACACATGCTAATTTGCACTTAAATACAATTTTGAGTCGCTAACCCCTGGCATGTTTTTAGAAGATGGAAGGAAACTGGAGAATTCAGATGAAACTCTCAAAAGTCAGAATTCTGTTAACCTACGTAATGCACAAGTTGAAATTGCAATCTAAAAAAAGAGTAGCATATATATATATATATATATATATATATATATATTGCAAAAAAGTTTATATGCTCATATGAGGTGTTTTTTCCAACAAACAAAACAATAGGTTCGACAAAGCAATAGTTTGCAAAATTGAAATGGAAACATATGTGACCCATCACATAGAATCAGGTATTATGCATTTACTTATTTTGTTATTTACTTTTTTTTCTAATATCACTACTATTTTGTGCAAAACTGTAATAGAAACCTTGCTACACAAGGAGAACATGTAAAACACTGACAGTAAGCTATCGCCAGTTATATAATTTGAAGCCAATCATTCGAGCTTCTCAATAGTGAGATCTCATTTAATACATTTTTGTTTGTTTGTTTTTTCCCCCACAGTATCTGAGAAGGGCACAACCATAAGGGCTAAACAGCAAAGAATTTACACTGTGTGGGAAAGTGGGAGTTCCATGTTTGTGTGTAGAGCTGCATATAAGAGTAATCAGTAACCAGTAATCAGTAACCATCATTTACCATTCAGTGTCTGAATAAATGTGACCTCTGCTGGACAGGTGGTGTATTACAGGAAACTGGTGTGTCCATGAATTTTTGAGATATGTTGTCATAAATCTATAAGGAGGCACTTAACCCAGCATGTGGTGCTATACTCTTCCTAAGTTATATTATGGTATTGTTTCTGTTTTAAATTTTGATCATTTGGATCCAATTTCAGTGAAAGGCCATGCAGTTTTCCCCCAGGTTCTTTGATTTTGGTTTCAACCATTAGGCAGCTGAGCATCAGACCTTTATCCCAATAAGTGGTCTTTATGTGGGCAATAATGATGGATGTGAGCATCACAGATTTGTGGAGTGGTGGTGAGAGCACTGACTCAGTATTACAATGTACAAATATGTTCTATATATTAGATAAATGAGAAAAAAAAATGATCAATTTGAAAAGTTTAAAATAATATAAATTATTTTTTAAAAAGAGACACCATGTATCTAGAGTTATAGGTATAGTGGTGAAGAACAGATATTTTTCTCTAACAAAGAGATAAAGTGCATGTAGTGAAGGGGTATGTTGACCTTGTGGGGATGTTGATAATGTATAATCATAATGGTGTACTGTGTTTTTGAAATTTGAACTTTGAAATTAAAAAAAATATATATTGCAAATTTGAAATAGTTACTGGTGACAGATTGTTGAGGTGTGTGTGTGTGTGTATATGTATCTGTATTTCATGGTACTCTAAATTTCTAAAAGTGCATATTTTTGCACTGCTTACATTTATCATGATGCTCAATGTCATTTTTACTGACTCTATCTTTCCCATGTAAGGGCTCCAGAAATATGTTTTAAAAAAAGATGAATGCAGGACTGACACTCTTGCTCTAGCTGATCTGTATAGCAGAAGTTTGAGTCATTTATGTTACAGCAAGGGCAGAAACTGATGTTACTGGATCTTTTTTAGATGAACAGAGCTTTTTTCTGAGGAGAAGGAACCTTGCCAAGATAGCCAGTCATCCTAGAATACAAAAAGAGCAAGATTTTACATATAATCTCCCTGGAACATGGGCCAAGTTCATGTCTGGGTATTTTTTTAATCCAAAGTTGCCCAGCAGACAAGCAGAGTTAACAACAAGAGTAAGAAAAAAAGCTATTCTTTATTGACTTTCATAAGATTTTTATATAGTGTGTATGGTTAAATGACCTTCACAGTGCTACCTTGATGCTGTAAATGGAGCAGCCTGTTGCACTATCTGCAGAGGTGTGATCTGGCTGACAGTCAAATGGTTTCCACTAAGCAAAATTAATTAGCATTCAAGGATGAAAGATGACCTTTTCTAAATCAGGAACACACAGGTATGGGGAAACATTGACATACTGGATAACTTTCCGGTTTAGTCATCTGACAATATGTATATGGCCAAAAGTTTGTGGACACCTAACCATAACACCCATATGTAAAACGAAGAGCACAGTACACATTCCAGTTCATCTCAGAGATGTTCAGTGAGGCTCTGTGAAGGACACTCTAGTTCTTACACTCCAAACTTGGCAAACCATGGAGCTCACTTTGGGCATAGGGGCATGGTCATGCTGGAATAGGTTCAGGCTTCTTAGTCCCAGTGAAAGGAAATTATATTTCTAAAGCATACAAAGGTATTATGTACAATTGAGTGCTTCCAATTTTGTAGCAACACATATGGGTGTGATGGTCAGATGTTCAGATACTTTTGGCTACCATGTTGCACCACTACAGTAGCCCAGAATGGACAAACGTCTAGCGAGCTCCTTCCATGTTTTCCATTTTAACAAGTGACAGCATGACTCTGAAAGAGAGCACCGGAAGGAACACAATGAAGTAGAAATAAGTAGAAATGAGAGTAATCAGAGTTTGTTGGTGCTGCTTGAAATGTTTGAGAACCCACATTTTGAAAAAATGGAGGATCATACTTATTATTTAGCACAGAAAAAGCAAGGGAGTGTGAATGTAAGTACTTGGAAGTATTGTACAGGCACCTGGCAGCCACTGTATGTTCTAATACATGTTTGGAAAGAGAGGGTTAAGGGAATGGCTGGATCAACTGCAATCAATCGTATCCTTTGCAGGTGGCCTTAAAAAAATCCAGAGAATATAAATGAAAATGCAGCATCCTGCTCTCATTTACATTTCTCCTCCTCTCCTCTATACTTCTCTATATTCTTCTATCTCTGTTTCTTCTATCTCTATAAAAGTGCAATGCAGAAGAGAAGAGAAGAGTAACACCAGAACGTCCTCTTTCTCAGGATCATGCAGCAACACTCCTACTCCTGACAGCGCAATTAAAGCAGTTCTTTCCCAACCTTTTCTCTCCACAAAGATCAATAAATCACAGCCACATTTGGCCTGAAACTCCACAGCCTCGTTAGCAAAGACCTCCACAACCTCAGGCTGGGCTGAAGCTCAAAATGATTTTCTTTTAACTTTTTATAGAGAGTAAATGGCAGCTAATTTCTATTAGAACCACTTTAAGTCCAGTCAGATAGATTTATTACAACAAGACATTTGTAATGAGCACTGGGGTCCAAGCATCAGTCTGTGTCTGTGTTCGGGGGGGTGTTCGGTCATACAGTCAGGATATGACACAATCACAGAATTTACATAAGACTGACTAATCAAAAAGGGAGAAAAAGAAATGAAGCTTGGCTGTGGAATTTTTTTTTATTTTTTTTATTTTACATATTTGCTTAAGAGGTTATGAGGTCTTGGCTAATTAGAAAGTGGTCTTTGAAAATGAGGACTTTGTAGGATTTTTTTTAACTAATTATCATGTGGGTTTTGCTATGAAAGGAGGTCGAAAGTTCAGTTTAATTATTGACCTACTTAACTTATTAACTAAGACACACTGGCTTTAACAGATGAGGTTATATTTCAAATTAATTTCACAAACATTAGTGAACATTAATTTATTAAAATCAGTAGGCTACCTTACTCATATTCACAATTGTTCATGACATTGCTAGCTCTATGGCATCCAATTAAATTTTATTCTATGTCAGAAATTTGTTGAGACATTCACTGGCTAGTTTGTACACATTTATTGGCCATTGTTTACCATCTCAGACTGTGTTCCAACCCATTAATGACAGTAAAAAAAAAATTCAATTTATTATTGCTATTATTATTTTAAACTGAGAGCATTCAAAAGCCTTTAAACACCAAATCTATTTCAAGTTTAATTCATTCCTTCATTATATAATCATTAAAAAAAAATATTGTGTTTGTGTCCAAAAGATTTGTAAATATTTAAACAAGAAAAAGGTTTTATATTCAGAATTAGGGTTATGCAGCTGCTTAAGTTGACTTTTTGGCCTCTGCATTTAGAGTCATAAAATCACATGCATGTAGTTCATCCCTCCAATGTTATCCCCTTTTTTTCTAGAGGCATTTGAGATATTTTTCATAGTGTATATTTTTCATTGTGCTTGTGTTTAACACTTTTAAACACAAGCACAAGCACCTTTTAGGCTGAAAAAGAAAAGGGACTGCAGAATTTGGATTGAAAAAGCTGTCATGGATTTGCCATCACTGGGTGCACGGAGCGCTGTTTGAATTCCACCACATGCAGTGCGCTCTCTGTCATTTTCGCCATGCTCATTGCTACTGCACATATTTCCAGGTTCACTCAACGTAACTACAGACCATTACTGCAATACTCAGGATGCACTGCAGCATCATGTGGACATCCGGAGTTTCTGCATCTGAAAAGCATTAAGGCTTGTTACAGACACTATATATAGACTCGCTCATGCACACTTTAATTGCGAAGCATTAGCCTGCTCACAGAAGTGTTTGCTTCTCAGAGATCATTTGTGTACCCGGGTTCGTGGTCCTGTTTTTTTGGCTGTGTTATATTCTGGTTTTGTGACTGTTTTGCCTTTGACATCCTGTTTATGCCTCACCTGAACTTTTACCTGCTTATGGATTATACCTTTTCATGCCGATTTTATACCACTGTCTTAGTGATTCAATAAACATGTTTGCTTTCACTGCTGCCTCCTACCCACACATGTGTCAAATCAGGGACACAGCAGAATCATGGGAGGATAGCCTGCACCCGAAGCGAAGGGGTGGATGTCCCAGCAGCTTACAAAGGGTTGGAATTTCCACCAAATGAGTTTTTGCTTCAGTGCATGCAGTATTATCACAGTCTGGTGAATCATAAACCTGTGGAGGACATATGGGTGAGGTGTATGGTCAGCTGGCTCACAGGACCAGCACACCAGTTGGCAATATACCTCATCACCATAGAACACCCATGTATGAAGAGCCCTATTAAATTTGGTGCCATGCTTATATGAATCTATGAGGCTATTCATAAAGAAAAGGAACCATGCACTCCAGTTCCCTCGGCAGACTGAGAAGGCATCCTGCACTCCAAAGCCCTCTCCTGTGGCTGAAAGTGAAGCACCCAGTCCAAAACCCCCTCCTGTGGCTGAGAAGGAGGTAACCATTCCAGAGCCCACTCCAGAGGCAAAAAGGGAGGCCTTTGCTCTAGAGCACGCTCCTGATTTTGAGGATCATGTTGTCCCCCTCCGCCTTGTCCATGTCTGTATTCAAGTCCAAGTCCACGCCTGAGTCCAAGTCTGTGTTTATGCCTGTATTCAAGCCAATGTCTATGCCTGACAGAAGCAGCTTTTGCTGTTGAATGTAATATGCTGGCGGCATTATTTACAGGGCGTGCCGGTGATGCGGTGGTTAGCACTGTCGCCTCACATCAAGAAGGTCCTGGGTTCGATCCCCGGATCACCCAGAGTGCCTTTCTGTGCGGCGTTTGCATGTTCTCCCCGTACATGTGTGGGTTTCCTACGGGTGCTCCGGTTTCCTCCCACAGTCCAAAGACATGCAGATTAGGTCAACTGGCTACTCTAAATTGCCCATATGTG